>ONZH01000906.1:0-70538 GCA_900303285.1 Rhinella marina
TATTATTATGCTTCCCCCTGTAGTGCCCAGCCTGCATTATTATTCCCCCTGTAGTGCTCAGCCTTTATACCCCAGTATTATTATTATGCTTCCCCCTGTAGTGCTCCAGCCTGTATACCCCCAGTATTATTATTATGCTTCCCCCTGTAGTGCTCCAGCCTGTATACCCCCAGTATTATTATTATGCTTCCCCTCTGTAGTGCTCCAGCCTGTATACCCCCAGTATTATTATTATGCTTCCCTGTAGTGCTCCAGCCTGTATAGCCCCAGTATTATTATTATCTCCCCCTGTAGTGCTCCACCTGTATACCCCAGTATTATTATTATGCCTCCCCTGTAGTGCTCCAGCCTGTATACCCCCAGTATTATTATTATGCTTCCCCTGTACTGTCCAGCCTGTATGGCCCCCAGTATTATTATTATTCTTCCCCCTGTAGTGCTCCAGCCTGTATCCCCCTGTATTGTTATTATTATGCCTCCCCCTGTAGTGCTCCGGCCGTATTCCCCAATATTAAAATGCAACCCCTCACTGTCTTTTATGGCCCCATTATTGTAATGCTGTGGCCTGTATACCCTCAGTATTATTATGTCCCCCCCCCCCGTAGTGCTCCAGTTTGCCCCTAATATTATAATACCCCCAGTTCTGCCGAGATATACAATATATATAAAAAAGACACTCGTCTGACTTATTTTTGCTGTCTGCGATGTTAGCCACAGACCTCTTCCAACCTGGTGCCTGAGTTGCTGCATCTTGTCGCAGGCAATTGCAGTGACATCAACGCAACCTTCTGAGCCAAGTCTCAGGTGGCACGAGTTGTAGTAACACCCCTTTATGAAAATCCGCTGTGATCCTGTGATAAATTTAAGTTTACACACAGCTAATCCGAGGAGGCCAGGCTGCAGGATGAACCAATGATGAGACGGGAGGGAGCATCAGAAAATAGATTTGCGTGCACTACTGGACACTGGCTTTATTAAGTTATCATTTTCAAAACCGTACAACCTGTTCTTTGGAGTTCTTTTTTTAAAGGGGTTGTCCGGGAATTAGGAAAATAAAAGAACTTAAATATTACTTCATTATAAGTATATTCTGAAATACCTTACATTAGTTATAATGGCTTGTTTTGTCTAGAGAGCAATAATTAGGAGAAACAAAATGGCCGCCGCCCTATTTGTACACAGAACACCTGTCCTAATCACACAGGAGGACAAGTTATGTCACAACACTGAGGTAAAGAGCTGCCTCATCCTCCTCTTGGCTCTGCTTGTCATTGATTATGATCCTGAATACAGTTTAATATATTTAGCTGACTCTTTGTGGGAATGGAATCATGAGGAGACATGAGAGGTACAGAAAGGAGGATTGACAGGACAGACTGTGGTAATGTGGGGCTGTGGTAATGGAGACTGTATACAAGTGCTTCTGCTCATTATCCACATCTGCTCATGAACTCAATTCCAACAGAGATTCAGCTAAAGATCTTATCTGTATTCAGGATCATAAACCCCAAACAAGTAGAGCAGAGAGGAGGATGAGGCTGCTCTTTAGCTCAGTGTTGTGAAGTAACTTGTCCTCCTGTGTGATTAGGACAGGTTTTCTGTGTACTAATAGGGCAGCAGCCATTTTGTTTCTCCTAATGATTGCTTCCCAGACAAAACGAGCCATTGTAACTAATGGAAGGTATTTGGGAATATATTTATAATGAAGTAATATTTAAGTATTTTTATTTTCCTTATTTCCGGAGAACCCCTTTAAGGAGAGATGACTGGTGTTATTTACATGGTATTGTATATTATAGAGGACTGGAGCATAAGGAGTGATGTTATTTACATGGGACTGTATATTATAGAGGACTGGAGGGTAGGGAGTAATGTTATTTAGATGGGACTGTATATTATAGAGGACTGGAGGATAGGGAGTAATGTTATTTAGATGGGACTGTGTGTTGGAGGAGCTGGAGGAGGGGATTTGAAGGGTTTCTCCAGGAATCAAAAAAATAATTTTTAAATATTATTTTATAATAAATATATTTACAAATACCTTTCATTACTTATATTGGCTCGTTTTGTCTAGGGAGCAATCATTAGGAGAAATAAAATGGCTGCCGTCCTATCGGTAAACGCAAAACCTGTCCTAATCACACAGGAGGACAAGTTACTTCACCACAATGAGCCATAGAGCTGCCTCATCCTCCTGTCTGCTCCACTTGTCAGGAACCGTGATACTGAATACAGGTGAATCTCTGTGGGAATGGAGATGAATAGGAGACATGAGAGGATAGTGAGCAGCAGCACTTGTATACAATCTCCATTACCATGGCTCCACATTACCACAGTCTGTCCTGTCCCTCCTCTCTGTGCTTCATGTCTCCTCGTGAACTCCATTCCTACAGAGATTCAGCTCAAGTTCTTATCTATATTCAGGATCCTAATCCCTGAGCAGGGAGGAGGATGAGGCAGCTCTTTACCTCAGTGTTGTGAAGTAACTTGTCCTCCTGTGTGATTAGGACAGGTTTTGTGTGTACTGATAGGACGGCGGCCATTTTGTTTCTCCTAATGATTGCTCCCCAGACCAAACCAGCCATTTTCACTTTCTTAATTTTTGGAGAACCCCTTTAAATAGGCATTATGCCGTGCTGAGTGTGGTGTGGACCTTAGGCTCCATCCCAGAGTGGGTTGTCATACCCCTCACTTGGGTTATACCGTATGTATTCTGTATAATAAAAGTATATGATTTATTTTCCATATATTTTTGTGTGTGGACATTGTGATCTCTTTTTTTGGTGAGGAAGTTTTTTGGTAGCTTATATGTCCTATTGACAGTGTAAGTGAGGCTTGGAGTGGTTTTATTATGCCGTGCTTGTCTACTCTTTGTCCAAGCAGGGATGAGGTGCAGTGTCAAGTGATTCTGCTGCCTTCCCTGAGAAAAGAATATACACCCCAAAACCGGCAGAGCTGTCAATCATCACATGCGGGCGGGGTAATCAGGACTCCTAATGTCTCTCCTACGAGTCCTGTCAAGACTTGATCTGCTTTCATGCCTCAAAACATAGAAACCTATATATCACGGAGCTCAGCTTCTTGTCCTCTATCATATCCTGCTCTCAGATAGGACAATAGAAATCATCTGCCAGATTCACTTTGTGTCACTTATAATGTATCTAATATCACAGAATTGGACTGAAGTGGAGATAAAGAGTATGGAATGCAGTATCCATGCTTGTTTTCAGGTTGGTGCTAACTCTTTTCCTTTTATTTCTAGGCTGCTTGGTGAAATGAGGCAAATCAGAAACGGTCTGCAACTTGGACATCCTCTATGAAAACTCAACAATCCACTTTTTGTCAAAAAGACACTAGCCGCCTGTTTACATGTGTAGGTCACTCCGTTACTGCGTTAGTCACTGTTTGCACGCAGCAATGACTCGACTGGAAGAGGCAAACAGAGAGGTCAACATGCATTCTTCTGTCCGATATCTGGGCTACTTAGCCAGGATAAGTCTCTTAGTGGCCATATGTATGGGCCTTTATGTTAGGTGGGAACAGACGGCAGATGCCCTGATACTGGTAATCTTTATACTGGGGCTGTTCATCCTTGGAATTGCAAGTATCCTCTACTACTATTTTTCCATGGAAGCGGCCAGTCTGAGCCTTTCTAATCTTTGGTTTGGATTTCTACTTGGTCTCCTTTGTTTTATCGACAACTCAAAGTTCAAGTACGACGTAAAAGAAGAAGCTACACAGTACCTGCTTGTTTCCTCCATCATTATCAGAACGATGTGTGCTCTAGTGGAGAGAATCTGTGGATACGTTCGCCATCGTCCTACTCTGCTGACATCGGCGGAGTTTTTGGAATTAGTTGGCTTTTCCATAGCTAGCACCATCATGCTAGTTCAGAAGTCCATCAGCATCATCTTACTGGTCTCTGCATTTGCCCTGATAATTATTGACTTACGAATGAAATCCTTTCTTGCACTTCCAAATCTGGGGACTTTCGCCATCCTCGCCCCCTTGTTGTTTTTCCCATCATTGGAGATTCCTGTTAATCCTTATGCATTGTCCTGCTTTTTCTGCTGCATCATCAGCGAGCCCCTTCTTGATGTCTATTTCAGCGGTCTTTCTGTCACCGAACGGTGGAAGCCATATCTCTACCGGGGCAGAATTTGCAGAAGGTTTTCAGTCATCTCTGTTGGATTGATTGAAGTGGTATTTTTTGTTCTTGCTGCCTTTAAACTAAGTGACTTAAATCTTTGGTATTTTGTCATTCCAGGTTTCTCCATCTTTGGTATTTTCTGGCTAATTTGTCATATTATATTTTTAATTACTCTTTGGGGTTTTCATACTAAGCTAAATGATTGCCATAAAGTGTATTACACACACAGATCGGATAACAGCCTCGACAGAGTTATGGCATCCAAAGGAATGCGCCATTTTTGCCTAATTTCTGAACGTTTGGTGTTCTTCAGTCTCTTAGCAACAGCAATTTTAGGTGCCGTTTCATGGCAGGTGAGTTCATTGTACATAAATAAATTCAGAAAGTTCTCCCTTTGATGTAACGTGCATGTGGTGTTGTATATTCTCTCTAGTAATACATCTAGTCTCCTTAAATGCTATGTACACGTTCAGGGACATTTTTACATTTTTATGCATTTTTTCATTTTGGACTAAAAATCTTTTTTTTTTTTCAATTGGTCTTTATTAAAAATATTGAGCTGTTTTGTCACAGAAGTTTAACTGTTTTTCTAGCTCTGTGAGTGTACCTTTTACTTTCACTTTGTCCTGGTCATCTAATGATCCTTATCTCTAAATTACTTAAAGGTCATTTAAAGCACTTATTTAAGCCACATTCTTATCAGTAGATTAAGAATTGAGCTATAAGGAGTGTTTAGGAGGTCAGAGATAAGGAGCCGTCAGCTGAGCTGCCTGACGGAACAGAGTGAAAATTCAGATCCTGCTACTAGATAAACTGAAAGCTGCACAAAGACAGTGGTTCAAAATTTTTAATAAAGACCCATTGAAAAAAAGGATTTGTAGCTCAAAATGAGTGCAATGCAATAAAAAAAATCTCCCCAAAGGTTTTCATAGCCTTTAAAGATTTTTGGGTCTGCATCGGCCCTACGTGAACGAAGCGTTGCAGGATCCAAAAGCATTCCTAGTATTTCACTGGTGAAATGAAAACACTATAGACTGGTAAAATGTCCATTTCAGATGGCTTGGTATTGTTCTGCTATCATAGCCATTTTTGTACATGAAAGGGGTTTTCTATTACTCTTTTTAATGACCTAACATTAGATATGTTGTAATTAACCTAATGATGAGCATAAATCCCAGTTATTCCTTTCTTAACGGTATATTCATACCTGGAGGTTTTGATCAGGATTTGTTTTGTTTTTGTTTTTTTGCAGTTTTTGAAGCCATAATCGAGTGTGGATCATAAAAGGAGAAACTACTTTTCTTTTTTTAATCCACTCTTGGTTTTGGCTTCAAATGTGCATTAAGAAACCCTATATGTACCCTTCACATATATAGCGTATTTGGTTCAGAATCTGCACCATGGTAACACTATAAATACAGTATACAGTACAATGCAAGTAAATGGGTTTAACAAACTGCATTCACATATGTTGGAAAAAATCACGGGGACTATGCTGTGGTCGGGCCATGAAATAGGCCTCATGTGACCCGAACTCACTTCATCATAGTGATTTATAATGCTGTGAGTTCCTGTCCTACTGGCAGGTCTGCTGTCCTGTACTCACAGGACCATAAATCACTATAATGCGCTCAAGTCAAACCAGCAGTGGTCGGCCCAGGAAATGCGGCCATCACATAAAACGTATTTCTCCAACTGAACACGCTTGTGTGAAACTGTCCTGAGTGTCTCAGGAAGGGATTATTACCACTGCACTGATTGTCACTACCTGTGCCCTTCACAAGTGGTGCACCAGTATCTCTCATATGTCCAGCATGTTTCACATTCATCAGGTCCTTCCTGGTGTTTTATTGCACTTTTCTGATTATTTTTTTGTCATTAAAGGGATATTCCACTAAATGAACTTAATTTTTGAAAAACTACATTAAGGCTGCAAGCTGTGACCGAACCAGAACCCGTACCTATACATATAACCAGAGCTTCAATTTACCTTGCAATCCATTTGTCTAGTTCCTGTGTGAGCCTTCAACACACTGAGAGCATCATGGCGCCTGATCTTCCCTCACAAAACTACAATCCCCACAATGCCTAGCTTTCCTGCCGTGAGTGTTGATCTTCCAGTCCGGTCACGCCCCCTCTACTCAGTAATCACCAGCACACTGACATTTAGGTACAGAACTGATAGTAACACACTGAGCATGCTCGACCTAACAAAGGCTCAGAACTACAGATCGATGCCATGGTAACTTATGAGGAAACACAGTGGGTAGCAGGGAAAGAAAACTACTTTTATAACTACTGAACGGTACATATGTAAAATTTACATTATATGAGGTAATTATTGATGATGAATTAGTCTAAAACATAAGTTCTATTTATGGTAACCGGAATAGCCCTTTAAGTAGCCATCTACAGAACGTGCTGCTGTTCACTTCCAGCCTCTAATGTGTTATGAATTTTTAAGCTCTTATGACAGTGCCGATAAGTTCTGTAGTGACAGGCGGTACAGAAACAAATTCTGTCCATATGGAGGAACATTCAACATGAGAGATTTTTACGCTGCCTGTGTAAACTGCTGTCAGCATTTAAAATAATACTTTAGTACTTATGGATGACTCGCCTTGAAAATTGTCTGCGGTTGTACTGGTTTTGTGACTTTTTCACCTTTATTTATGTTCTAGCCTTCCAACGGGATCTTCATGAGCATGTTTCTGATTGTACTACCCCTTGAGTCTATGGCGCACGGATTATTCCATGAACTCGGCAGCTGTTTGGGGGGAACCTGTGTTGGTTATGCAGTTGTAATTCCCACTAATTTTTGCAGGTATGTTGTCCTTTCACTATAACAGATGATTTCTGTGCAAGAACATAAAACTTTTTTTTTTTTTTTTAAATAGAGCCTCCTGTAGCTTTTACTAAACACGTTGGAGGAGCACTTGCATTCTGTCACATATTGGAACAGGAACTAGGAGAATATGGTTTGCGCCAGTGTAGCCATTTTGTAGCCTACTATACTATTGATAAATTTCCCCACATTTTCATAGCAATCCTATTATCCTTCCTTTACGTTTTTGAAGCTTGGGAAAAATTCCACACAAACCCTGGGAGAACATACAAACCTTATTATGATGTTGTCCTTGGTCAGATCGAACTCCGGAACCCCAGAGCTACAAGGCATCAGTGTCTGCCAGCAAGTTACCTTGCTGGTATTCTCAGCATATTAGACAAAGCATGTTATTTATCATAAAGTACTTCAGAGTTAATTTTTTTTATCAATTCCTCTAGCTCCCTTGTGTTTTGTTTTTGTTTATTTCAAATTTATCTAATTTGCAGTTTTCTTTCATCACCCATGCTTGAATACTACTTCCTGGTTTGTCATGTGACTGCTGTCAGCTCATGCCTTAGGGCAGTGAGATGTGTTCTGACATCAGCAGGTCATGTGACACTAACCACGCCCCTTGTTCTTACCAGTGATGCTTGTGCGTCCTGCATTAGAAGGCTTCGGTACAGGACATAAGCCACAGAAACTAAATATCAAATCAGATTTGCTGCAGTGTGCTACGACAGGCTAATAACTTTAGAATAAGGCAGTTTTAATAAATGGTGACATTTGAGGAAAGTGATATAACAGAGATGTCTGTTGGGGGGGATACATGTATGTTAGCGGCACAACTCCTTTAACGTGAACTTCAATCTCATAATCTCTTTTTTTTCCTTAAACTAAAATTTTCTTTTTGTTTTCTCTAAATCAGCCCTAATGGACAACCCATGTTACTTCCACCTGAGCATGTCCAGGAGCTTAACCTGAGATCGACTGGAATGCTGAATGCTATTCAGAGGTTCTTTGCTTCCCACATGATAGAGACCTATGGGTGTGACTACTCTACAAGTGGACTTACATTTGACACCATACAGACAAAATTAAAATCATTTCTGGAGCTGAGAACGGCGGATGGGCCCAGACATGATACCTACATAATATACTATAGTGGACACTCCCACAGCACTGGAGAGTGGGCTTTAGCAGGTAGGTTTTAAGAAGATACCGTGCATATATTATAAGCTGTAGCCCTGTAGTTGTCAGGATCATAAAAACACATTTTACACACAATGTCTTTCTAATTTCTTTCTGTTCAGTAAATGAGCACATACTTAAAGGGGTTCTCCAGGAATTAAGAAATTGAAGATAGTTAAATATTACTTCATTATAAATATATTCCCAAATACCTTTCACTAGTTATAATGACTCGTTTTGTCTAGGGAGCAATCATCAGGGGAAACAAAATGGCCGCCGTCCTATTAGTACACACAAAACCTGTCCTAATCACACAGCAGGACAAGTTACTTCACTGCGGTAAAGAGCTGCCTCATCCTCCTCTCCTACTTGTCAGGGATTATGATCCTGAATACAGCTGATAAGATCTTCAGTTGAATCTCTGTAGGAATTGAGTTCATGAGCAGATGTGGTTAATAAGCAGCAGCTCTTGTATGCAGTCTCAATTACCGCAGTCTGTCCTCTCTGTACTTCATGTCTCCTCATGAACTCCTTTCCTACAGAGATTCAGCTGAAGATCTTATCATCTGTATTCAGGATCATAATCCCTGACAAGTAGGAGAGGAGAATGAGGCAGCTCTTTACCTCAGTGTTGTGAAGTAACTTGTCATCCTGTGTGATTAGGACAGGTTCTGTATGTACTAATAGGACAGCGGCCATTTCGTTTCTCCTAATCATTGCTCCCTAGACAAAATGAGCCATTATAACTAATGAAAGGTATTTGGGAATATATTTATAATAAATAGAGATGAGCGAATGTGCTCGTAACGAGCACTGTACCACTCGGCTCCCCTGCGCTCGCAGCGGTACAGTGCTCGTTACTAGCACATTCGCTCATCTCTAATAATAAAGTAATATTTGCATATTTTCTTAATTCCCGGAGAACCCCTTTAAATAAACCTGTCACATTTAAGATTCAGCCGGAGGAGCTTCCTTAGGAGTCATGTGGATAGTGCTCCTCAGTGATGGACAGCTACCTCTGTATGGAGAAGACTGCCCACATGACTCCTAAACATAAACTGAACAGAGGTTTAAAACAGGTTGTCCCATGAATACTGTAAAAAAATGAAAATCAGACATCATCTAGTACATCACACCCTCTTTCTAACAAAGCTAGAACCAGCCCTGTTCCTCACATGGATCCAGAGAGCTCCCCATTCATTGCTCCATTTGCTCTGCTAGATATATTTCACGTTGGCAGGTTAGGCATTGTGCATTTCTTAGGGGGCAGCTCCCTGTAACTGTCACAGCGTCTAACAGAAAATAAGGCTGGTGGCAGTTGAAGGATTGATCTGAAAATTTGTGACCACCTCAGCGAGGTGGACAGAGAAATAAGGAACTATTCTTTGACTGAGCAGCTGCTGTGTATTGTATGCAGCAGCCCGCGCTGTACAAAGGCTTCAGAGATATAAGCGGCAGTTGAGACCAGCACATTTGGGCTGTCAATCTGCATTTGGACAAACTGGACATGTAGCCACTATAAATGCAAACACAATGCAACAGCACAATTGTATTTACTTTATTATTTGTGTTTGCAGAGTGCTGTTGCACTGTGTTAGTTTTTGCTTTTGTGCTTTCAGCCATGGTGACGTGCACCTGCGCACTGGGATGTGCTGACTAACCCCCATTTATTTCTTTGCAGTCTGTATTGGAGGTGTGGCTGAATCCATTGGTTGTGTACTCCTAATTAACCTGTCTGTAATTAGTGCAAGTATAAATCTGTAGCCTTCACTCCCTGCTTTTAACCCTTTCACGACCGGAGGTTTTTTCGGTTTTGCGTTATTGTTTTTTGCTCCTTGCCTTCATACAGCCATAACTTTTTTATTTTTCTGTTCACATAGCTGTATGAGGGCTTGTTTTTTGCGGGACAAGTTGTACTTTCCAACGCCACCATTTATTATTGCATATGGTATAGTGGGAAGCGGGAAAAAAATTCCAAATCGGGTGAAATTGCAAAAAAAACCCTATTCCGCTACAGTTTTCCGGGTTTTTTATTTACGGCGTTCGCTGTTCATTAAAACTGACCGGTTACTTTCATTCTACAGGTCAGTACGAATCCAGCGGTACCTAACATATAGTTTTTCTTGTGTTTTGATAGTGATAAAAAAATTATAAAGTTGGTTTTTGTTTTTGTTTTTTTTGGTCGTCATATCTTGACCCCTATAACTTTTTGGCATTTATGTGTACGGAGCTGTATAGGGGCTCATTTTTTGCGGGGCAATCTGAAGTTTTTATTGATACCATTCTGGGGTGTGTATGACTTTTTGATTGCTTTTTATTTAATTTTTTTTTAGAAAAAAAAAGCGACAAAAAACAGCGAATCGCCATTTTGACGCTTTTTTCCGCCACACAATTCACCGTGTTGGAATTTTTTATTTTTATTTTAAAAGTACGGGCGTTTTCGGTCACGGTGATACCCATGATGTCTATATTTATTTTTATTTAGGTATTTATTTTTTAATTATACGGAAAGGGGGGTGATTTAAACTTTTATATTTTTTTTTATTTTTTTATATATTTTTTAACTTTTTTTATTTTTTTTTATTATTTGAAAGCTCAAATACGAGCTAATATATTGTACTTTTTATTTTTTCACTATGAGCAATCTCTGATTTTTAATCTTGAATTAAAACTCATGATTGCTCATTTCTTATCCTGGCCTGCCATCTAGTGGCCAGAATAAGAATTGCACTTTGAAAGCTGTAATCCTCACCAGCGAGTTAGAAACAGCAGAGACTTGCCGGCCATGACGCCCGCTCGCCCGTGATGTCCCCGCACCGCCCGAGCGCCGTACATGTACGGCGCCGGTCGGGAAGGGGTTAATGGAGGCCATATGGCACCGGGAGAGGTAAAAAACAGAGCGGGCTCAGCATGCATGTGGGACCTGCATTCACTGAATTTAATGGAGGCCATTGTGGCACCAAAAAAGGTATAATACAGTGTGGGCTCAGAATGTATGTTGAACCTGCATTCCCTGAATTTAATGGAGGCCAGTACGGCACCAGCGGAGGCAGTATTTAGTGAGGGTTCCTCTCCTAAAGAGATCGTTGGAAGGCAGGCACAAATAATTTTGTACAAAATGTATTTGCCAAGAATCTCACATTCATAACTTAGCATGAGTACAATTTCTATGAGTATATGAGTATGACACTATTGTGTTTGCAGAGTGCTGCTGCGTTGTGTTTGCTGTTGCGCTTTCAGCCATGGCGACGTGCACCTGCGTACTGGGATGTGCTGACTTGCCCACATTTCTTTCTTTGCAGTCCACTATAAATTATTTCCAAATTTGCGTGGTCCTATCCCTTGACCTTTTTGTACCCATTGTATATAAATTTTAAACTTTTATGGAAAAGACTTGTACTGTATTTAGTTTTTTCCGCTGCTATTATGCCATTTAAACTAAATAATATTTAATTCAATATGTGGAAGATTTTTTTTGGTGATCTTTGCTGATAACAAACGGGAGGCTTGAAGTGCCACAGCCTGGAAGGTTCAGTAATTCCTTCCTTTTGTCTTACATTTGCAGGGGGCGAGACTTTACACTTCGAGACTCTCCTGGAGTGGTGGAGGGAGAAGAACAGCACCTACTGCTCCCGTCTTTTCATTGTGTTGGACACAGAATGCTCACAGCCCTGGGTTAAGGAGGTCCGAAAAGTGAATGATCAATATATTGCAGTTCAAGGAGCAGAAATGGCTAGAATAGTAGACATTGAAGAGGCGGATCCCCCACAGTTGGGTGATTTTACTAAAGAATGGGTGGAGTACAACTGCAATCCTGACCACAACATAAGCTGGTCTGAGAAGGGACGCACCGTGAAAGCATTATACGGGGTGTCAAAGCACTGGAGCGACTACACCCTCCACCTACCGACGGGGAATGATGTGACAAAGCACTGGATGATTTACTTTCCTCGCGTTACTTACCCACTAGTCCACCTGGCTAACTGGTGCGGAGCACTCAATATTTTCTGGGTGTGTAAAGCTTGTTTTAAGTGTTTAAAGAGACTAAAACTGAATTGGTTTCTTCCAGCGGTTCTTGACACGGGCCAAGGCTTCAAACTGGTCCGATCCTAATTGCCACCCAGATCTAGTCACACACAAATATATTTAGATACTTCAGTACATTTGTAAAGAGATTTTTCACCCTTGCTGTTTCAGCAGTGCACTGCTCTGTTACATCTGTATCTTCTCAATTTTTTACAAGTTGAACTTTGTTACTGAAGTTTGTGTACTCCATATCTGTATCAGTGTGGGTTTTGCTCTGAATTAATCTGAAGGGAGTTGAGCTGTGCTGTAATCTATGGTTGTGTAACATTGAATGACAATTTCTACTGAATGTGATCCATTTGGATTGTAAATTCGACCTTGATCTATAGAAAAGGGGTCTGTTGTGTGCAGAAAAATATTTATTCCGAAGGACAGACCATTCATTCTGTTTTATCAGGTTCTTTACAGACAAGCGGCTTTTCTTATGATTTCGGTCTATTAAAGGGTCTGTACACGTTTTAACCATTTCTAATGCTCCTATGCATCTTAGAATAGGGGCAGAGAGAGTGAAGTAAGATATGACAGACCCCAAAGCTGTATTTATTCATGGTCATTGCAGCCACGCCGAACTGTGTTTTACATGCAAATGCTTACTAAAATTTCACATTTTTTCAGGTAATTTAAAAGTGATTTCCTGCGGTCGCCTTTCTGAAACGCACGGTAAAGAAACTGTTATAAAGATATTTGATGGAAAAATAACAGAAAGGATCAGATTTTTTGTAGAGTAGGTAGAAATTTTCTTTGAATGTCTTAGGCCTCATGCGCCCGGCCGGGGCCATATTGCGGCCGCCACACAGCGGGTCCGCAATACACAGGCACCGGCCATGTGCACCCCACATCACGGATGCGGACCGATTCACTTGAATGGGTCCACAATCTGGGAGATGCGGTGCAGTGCGGGACGAAAGCATTATGGCGTGCTTCCGTGGTGTTTCTGTCCGTGCCTCCGCCATGCAAAAAACACAACATGTTCTATTTTTTTTTTTTTTTGCGGTGTGGACGGATCACAGAGCCATTCAAGTTGAATGGGTCTCGATCCTTCCCAGCCGCCGTATGGATGTTGCCCGTGCATTGGGAATCGCAAATTGTGGTCCCCAATGCACGGAGCGGCTGCACAACGGCCTTAGGCTGTGTTCACATCACATTTTTGTCCCACGTTTAAAATACTTATAGGACATCTGTCAGCAGATTTGTACCCGTGAAACTTGCTGACCTGTTACATGTGCACTTGGCAGCTGAAGGCATCTGTGTTATTCCCATGTTCATATGTGCCTGCATAACTGAGAAAAATGAAGTTTTAATATATGTAAATGAGCCTCTAGGAGCAATGAGGGAGTTGCCATTACACTTAGAGGCTCTGCTCTCTCTGCAGTTGCCGCACCCTTTGCACTATAGACAGGACCAGGCAGTATAAATGTCATCACACCTGACCCGACTTCTCCTAAAGTGTATCTGACGTCCTCTGCAATTTAATTGACTTTTGGAGGAGTCGGGTAATGCCCCCGTTGTTCCTAGAGGCAAATTTTACTTGTATGTTAAACAGATGCCTCAGATGAATACCATACAGTAGCATCACCTTCCATTGTAAAAAAAAAAAAAAGTATCCATCAACATATACAGTTTTTACTGGACTCTGCAGGATGAGAAAAGCATAGTGTACGACACATGCATCTCCCCCAACATATATGTTAAATGTGGGACAAAAACGTGATATGAACATTACCTGTGTTGCTTGATTAATGTCAATACATGGTACTGTTAAAGGGGCTTTACAGGATTAGAAAAACATTGGTTGCTTTTTTTTTTCTTTCCAGAAACACCACCACCCCTGTCCATGGGTCGTGTCTGATATTGTAGCTCAGCTCTGTTGAAATGAATGAGACAATACCACATACAACCCGTGGATAGGTGTGGTACGGTTTTTTGTAGAAAGCAGTCATGTCTTTGAATTACTTTACAGCCCTCTTTGCATTTTGTATGATTAAAGTATTTTGGTGATGTATTTTTGCCATTTTATACATAGTTGCACTCTTGTAGTCATCGGATAGATCATAGACTCTATTTATTTAGAAAGATACAATTTAATTACATTCTTGTAGAGTGCGTTGAGCCTCGCCCCGTCACCAGGAGACCTACATTGTGGCACAACAGATCTGCTGCAGCTCTACAGGCCTGCTAACCTCTGCTCGGTCCCTTTACCTTGAAAGTTGGGGCCTCTCTATATTCATACATGCCCTGGGCCTATCTAATAACAGATTATACATGGTTTGTATTCATTGTGCACTGTATGCCATTTGTGACACACTATGGACTGGACAGCCAATATGTCAGTGAACAACACGGCTGTATAAACCGAAGTCCATGGAGTGTTGTAGGCATTTTTTTTTTTTTACAAATACCATTTATTGCCAAACATTGAGGTTCATGTGTAAGAAGCTTTGAAGGTAGGAAATGCAATTCAGCCTTGAAAAAAATGGTTAAGATATCTACCGAAAAACTAGTTGAGACTAGATTTTTAATGATCTTCTGACACTTCCATGAAAAAAAACTTTAAACTGAATGGCCACCTTTGAAGACATAAAGGTATACAAATAACTAAACTATAGCACGCTGAAGTAGATGCAAGGTTCAGTCGCTTTATTTTAATTCATGGCAAAACAACGTGTGAGGTTTCGTCAAGTAATGACCTTTTCCAAACAATTTGCCAGAGAAGAAGTTCGTAAAAAGATGATGGCGCTGTGTATAGTGAAACCTCAGACATATGTGCACTGCGCGTGCTATAGTTTTCTTATTTGTATGTACTTCAGAGTGCTACAGTTTTCTTATTTGTACTTTGGGGTTGGCTACCATACTTAAAGCACCTGGTCTGGAATACAAAGAGTGCCAAAGAACCAAATTTGCTTGACATAAAGGTATATAAAGAAATGAATCACAAAATTTTGGACCTGGTGAGATTAAAAACCTTGTATTTAAGGGTGGACATTCACTTAAAGAGCCTCTGTCAGCATGATCAACCTAGTGGATTGCCTGGTAGGGTTGATCATGCTGATTAAAATGATACCTTAATTATGTTTGTAGCTTGCATCGTTTCCAAGGTATCAGCATTTCATTATTATGCAGTTAGCTGGTTTGAGTACCAAGGGTCCGGCCAGAAGCCTTGGAGCACCACAGTTGTAACACTCATCCCCTCTGTGCACTAGAATACCTCTCGTCTTCATCTGCAGGACGTTAGCAAATAATGTATCCCTAGTTAAATGCATGATTTTGAGAACACACTGGCATTATTAGTGATTTCACACCGCCAAACCACCAATGACTATTTATTACATTAAATATCATAAGACCATTCTGTCACCAACGTGAGCAACTGTTCTGGTTATATGGCTGCATTTTTTTTTACTGAGGGGCTGATGAAGACGAGGGGGGCACAGAGGGTATGGGCATTAGAACAGCAGTGCTCTAAGGCTTCTGGCTGACTCCTTGGTGCTCGAACCAGCTAATTTGCATAATAATACAAATGCTGATGTCTTGGGAAAACATAACTATGGTATCATTTTTAATAGCATCATCAACACCTCCAGGCCTTATGACTGGTTTAATAGGATTGATCATGCTGATAGATGCTGTTTAAAGACCTGTCAGTCAAGTTTATAAAAAGTGTGAGTAATGGGATATTGGTTATAGCAAACTGCTTTCCTTTTTTAACGCATGTATTCTCTGACTGAGGCGTGTTCTGAGACGAAAGAAAAATGAATTACTCTAAAGACCTTTCATACGTGATCCCCACTTTGTGTCACACAGTTCTATAAATGTATTCCTGTGAGTGTGTTTTACATAGTGAGTCAGTCTGATTAATCCCTGTGCAGATGTCGCTAGGAGCATGTAATGCACCAGAAAGATCTCAGGGACTCAGTATTGAAATATACAGATTTTCTTGGATTATGCTTTTTTTTTTTTTTCTTTTTATACATTATCTACAATATATTTGTATGAAATCTATGCAATGTATTAAAATGTAAATGCAGTTTGTTTTCTTTGCTCCACAAATTCAAGGCCTGTTATTCCAGTGTAAGTAAGGGACTGTTCACATCTCTTTTTTTATGTAGGTCAAGCAGATACGTTTAGATATACAAAAAAAGAAACTAATTCACGTTTGACGGATGTGCATAATACTTTTGTCAGTTTTTTTTAAATAAAAACGTGTGTTTTTGTGAGACCTTTCTTTTTCAGTTTACAAACGTATCCGCTTGACGTTAACCAAAAAACAAGATGTGAACAGCCCCTAACACATTGGTGGCTGCTCCTTTTGTTTGAAGTTTTTATATATATATATATATATATATATATATACTATATTATGTCAAATACATAACATTTGATTTAAACTATTCAGTTATTCAATTGCAAAAATCTTTTTTGTGCATCTGTAAATAAATTGTTCTTAAAAAATCTACTGCTTGTGCTCCTCAGATTTTAGTTTTAGATTTGGCTACATATGTGGTGCCGAGATTACTCATAGTTTTGTTAGGGTCTTAATCTGTTTCCGACCAACTTACAACTATATATGTCGGCAGTCAGGACTTTGAATATGGTTATCCAACCTCTATAATGCCTACCAAAATGCCCGGGCTCCTCATGCAGGTAATACTTACCCCCGCACCCGCGTCGTTACTGCACGGCCACTGCTGCATCTCTCCAATAGCAGGCCGCAAAGGGAACCGACCTCCCTAGCATCGCGGGGCTAACAGCCCTAGACCCGCCGGTGTAGCACTGAGATCCTGCACACTCGCATCTATGATGGTGCATGCACACTGGACTCTCCCCGTTCCTCTTGGCTAGTGTATCCCTCTAGTGCGCACGCGCTGTCACAGATCCGAGTGCGCAGGCGTTGATCCGAAAAAAACTCAGTTTTTCAAGCACATCCGTTCCGTTTTTCTGCAAAAATCGGAAAGGATCTATCCGTATGTCATTCGTTTTTTGCGTATCCGGAGGAATCAAATCTTTTTTTTTTTCTACCCTCTTGGAACGGAATCCGCAAATGCGGATGACATGCGGATGCCTTTCCGCATGTCTTCCGCATTTTTGGAGGTTCCATAGACTTGTATTAAGCTACTGACTGCAAAATCGGGATAGAAGTAGGACAGGAGGATTTCTTTATGTGGACAGTCGGAATAGACACACGTATGCGGACAGCACCCGGTGTACTGTCCGCATTTTTTCAGGACCCATTGAAATGAATGGATCCGCATAATTGTCTGAAATTGCGGGAAAGGATGCGGATACAAAATACGGACGTGTGAATGAAGCCTTAGTCAAGGGGATTGGGGGTGATTGTTAAAATAAGGGCAGGAGTATTATTACATTGGCATTGCAGAAGCAGTGTTCGGAAGGTATAAGCCCACCTCCAAGTGCTACTTTTGCTCATTAGCATATTTTTAAAAGTTTACTTTCCTGCCAAACCGGACCTAATAGAAGAAAAAGAAAGGTATGCTTTTTGTCAGCGTTATCAGCCCTACCTGGCTATATGCCTAGTAGGATATGCTTGCACCAGTGAACACACCATTCACTATAAGTGATGGTCACAGCTCGGCCTCCCCCTTTCTGTAAAATGACCTCTGCACAGGTCATAGAGCATTCCTGGAAATGTCTCTCACAGAAGTCAGTGAGGTCACCTCCAGTCCATTGTGTCTATGGCCTATGGTGGCTACTGTAAGGCATATCTCTAAATGCTGAAGAACAGGAAGTCTTGTCATATAATCAGGCCTAGTAGCCAGTACAAAAACTGCACAAATATAGTTTTTTTTTTTGTTTGTTTTTTTTGTTTCTGTGACATAAAAATAAAAAAAAACATGAGTTAGATGACTACTGCTGTACATATACTGCAGCAGTCATCTGTTTCAACATCGGGCGCCATAGACCCCAAGTTTGTGCTGTTTCAAACAGCAATAACACCTATCGCAGATATTTAACCCTTCGTTGCATGTGAAAACTACAGGATCAGTTCTAACTTCAGTTCCCGTCCGGCGTTTTCTTCGCCTTGCCTGAGAGAAAACTGAGCCAGATTGACAGGTATATGTGAAGTTGTCCTTAGGCAGCAAAAATCATCTAACCGGTTTCTATAAAGGTAATAATTACGCATATATTAATATGGAACTTCTGCTAAGTTGTTCATTCTAACAGTTTGGGAAGAAATAATGGAGCTCTGAAAAATGAAATGTGGAATATGGTTGCTATGGGCAACTAAGCCAGTTTTTCTTTACACCAATTTTGTTAACTCTCCCCCCAAAGTGCCTCATAGACAGGACTCTATGGGGGAGATTTATCAAAACTGGTGTAAAGCAGAACAGGCGTAGTTACCCATAGCAACCAATCAGAATCCACCTTTCATTTTCCAAAGGAGCTCTGAAAAAAATGAAAGATGGAATCTGATTGGTTGCTATGGGCAGTTAAGCCAGTTTTACTTTACACCAGTTTTGATAAATCTCCCTCTATGACTTGTGTGTCAGGTTTCTGTACTGATTGCACTTTATATGTTGTGTACGCTAAATAGTTTAGTAGCTTCTAAGGAAGAAGTCTAGCAACGGAGATGGAAACAAACCTGTGACTGAACTCTTCTGGAGATGTAGCTGAAGCTAGCTATGTTAGATATTCATACAGCTAGAAATGAACAAAACAATACCACTGGCCACCAAATTGTTTCTGGAAAGGGGACAGTGACTTGTCTATGTTACACCCCAAGGGATCTGATGATCTGATTGTGTGGTCACATGACCATGTCCATGCAGTTCTTTCTTATTTCCTGTGATGTTTTGTCCGTGGGTGTTTCAACACAGCAACAGAAGCAGTGATAGGAGCATGTTTATGTAACTAGCTGGGTGGGAGGTGCTATAAACAAACTAACTGGGTGTTGTTAGGGGCGGGCGGTGCTGGAGGTGTGGCAGAAAAAAGTGCATCATGGGATCGTTTGGATACAGCAACAGGAAGTGCTACATACAGGATGGAAAGAAACCAGAGTGATGTGTTTACATGGTGAAAACAGGTCAGGAGAGTCCAAACTGGGAAAGAAAAGTACAAGGAAGATGAGGTAAGAATCTACATGAGTATATCAGTCAAATCCATAATAATCCCAGAAAACCGCCTTAAAGGGAAAAAAATAACCTACTGCTGGTGGGACCAATTTAGTTTACTGACTAAAGCCTCAGGCCTCGTTCACATTTCCGTGTTACGTGACATGTCCATGGAAAAAAAGCGTACGTGTTTCATCCGTGAAGATGTCCGTGATGGATCCGTGGTTAGTCTGTGTGTCTGTTTTTACCATCCGTGTGTCATCCGTAATTCACTAACTTTGCTCAGCTGAAAATTCATGTCCAAAGATTCTTCTATCAGTCTTCAGTGAAAAACAGATATACCACGAATGCCATCCGCGGTGTGTCCCTGATTTTCATAGACCCATAGACTTCTATGGGTGTGCTTGGTCCGCATCACGGATCAAATTAGTTCATGTCTCCGTGATTTTTATACTGACCCACAGTCGGTAAAAAAATTCTGAAATGTGAACAGACACATTTAAATCAATGGATATGTGTGTTGTCCGTGAAAAACAGAAATGTGGACGAGGCCTCATTCACACGTCAGTGATTGTGAGCTAAAACCAGGATTGGAGCCTCCACAGACATACGGTATAATGAAAATATCTGTACCTGTTCTGTGTTTAGACCGCACCTGCTTTTGGCTCAAAATCATTGATGGAAATCACTGACCAAATACTGACTGTGTGAATGAGGCATAATACCCCTGATAGGAAGATTGCTATACAGGCACACGCTGATCACATGAGGGCTTATGAATCTCTGGATATTGATGCACTCAACATTGCAGACTAGAATCAGGCTCAAGATATACCGTTTCTACCATTTCTGCCTATTGTCACTGTCGATGCCAGCAAGTGATTGTAAACCACAGAGAAAGAGAATGGGAAAATTTACCCCCAGGAAGATCTCAGCTGATACAGACTGGAGGAAAAGCAATCTTTTTGACACTCTTGTATAACATGCCTTGCAGGATTGTTCATTTGGTATGTTTTCTTAGCATATAGCTGCCCACAGACATTCAAAAACTGTCGACGAAATAATCGTTTTGCCAGCCCACGTCTCTCCCAATTCCATCCCGGCTACCTCATACACATAAATGTTCTGCTCAGCTGAATGTGTATCTGTATTCTATGAGGAAAGAGGATAAAACCGCTTACAGACACTACTAGTGGCAGCTTATCTCCCAGGAGAACAAAAGGATAGGACGAAAGTATTAATTTCATCCATTCCTTGTCTCCACCGATATCATCTGTCTTGGGAGCTCCCCACACATGAATGTGTCGGCTGAGCCTGCCATTCTTGGTTGGTTTAGCCAACAAAAGACTAATAGCTCATGCACACGACCATATGTATTTTGCGGTCCGCAGAAAATACGGATGATGTCGGTGTGCATTCCGTATTTTACGGAACAGCTGCCCCTAATAAAACAGTCCTATCCATGTCCGTGATGCCGACAAGGATAAGACATGTTATATTTTTTTGCGGAACAGAAATATGGACATACGGAAATGGAATGCTCACGGAGTAACTTCCGTTTTTTTTGCGGAACTATTGAAATTAATGGTTCTGCATACGATCCGCAAAAAAAAAAAGAAACGGACACGGAAAGAAAATACGTTTGTGTGCATGAGCCCTAATGTGTATGGCCAGCTGTAGTTATAGAGCCTGCCACTAGGCAAACTGCTATGTCTCCATGTACTTAAAACAAGCTGTAAACTCTCCTGACATGTCTGTTTCAGCAACTACTTGCATTTCCTGTGTAATAACAGTTCTGGAGCATCTATTCTTAAGACTCTATATTGTGATGATCCTTTATTATTCCTTCTAGAAGTTGTATGAATTGCTAGCAGTTTACAATGTAGGTCCAGAGGAGTTACCAGTTGGGGTTGTGTTCCTGTAAAGTCTGACACTATCCAGTCAGTGCTCCCCTTCTGGCCCACTTTAATTTTGAAATAGGTCACTGAGGCAGGACTAGCGCTACTGTTTTGAATGACATCAAGATTTTTTTGTGATTTCATTTTTACTTATTTATTTACATAAGTATTTATAAGCTGTAAGGTCATAAGAAACCTTTGATATAGTTACAAGTGGAAGTTGTTGAATTAACGGTTGTCTGAAGGCTATGCTCTTCTACTGATCTCTCAGAAGCAGCTCTTCCATAAAGTTTTATTCACACATCATGCTTTGGATGCAGTCCTTGCATGTAAAGCTAGAAATAGGATTGGATCCGTACTGTGTATCTGATTTTTTTTTTTTTTTTCTGGTTGTCCAATTTATTTACTTTTCTTTCCTTGCATTGTCCTTAATTGGAAGTTTGTCTCTAATCCATGGCCTTAAAAAAAAAAAAAAAAAAAGAGAATTAAATAGTAAATAGACAACATGATACTGAGTATACATTTGCTGTGTGAATAACCAGCTCACTCTCTATAACAGCATGACCTGATAGCGTGAGTTGGCCATGTGTGGCCAGCCGTGACATTGGGTCGTACCCTAAACTGCTAGCTTTGAATGATTGGTTTCATCTTATCCTGTGAATAAAGGGAATTTCATTGATTTCCACACAAGTCAATAAGGAATATTCACACGTTATTTTCTTATATCCAGTTGCAGTATATAATTTTAATTCTAATAAAAAGTAAGTAAATAGCTTTCCATTTAATAAAACCAAGGCACTGACACATACGTATGTCCCCTACAAATGATGTTATATGGTGCCTCCACACAGCAGCATATTCTTCCCTAGAAATAATGACCCACATTTACTAATGTGTTGGCGCCTAGATTTTGGCATAAATTGAGCCAATTTGTGAAATGACAAATTATCTGTGCCGAGACCAGGGGCGTATTGGGAACCTAAAGTGGTCCTGAAAAAGTGGCCCCATATTGTAGATAGTTTCAAACTGACAGAAGACAGGTCAAAACAAGTAGGCGAGAACAACCGAAGTAGACAGGGCCTGCAATACTGTAGTGCAGCACAGAATACCGCCCCAGCAGAATCAAATACCATAGGACAGCAGAAAATACTGCTGCCCTCATCACAGTATTCAACTGTATCACCATCATAAGGACAGTAATACAGTCGAGTTCAGGAGTACACCTGTGGCCGTTGAGCATCAGACCATTATGTACCTTGCCTACGGCCATTATGGCAGCTTCATTGGCCCCCTTGGCATCGGCCCACTCGGTAATTTCCCTGTAGGGTCTATGGCCAATCCACCTCTTGCCGAGACTGACAAAGCAGCATGGTGTAACTGGAAACTGGACGTCATCTAGGGCCAAACCTATTCCACAAATGTGCAAAATTCTGTCTCAAACTAAGCCAACCAATAGTTGGTATAAAGTTAGAGAAAAGTGTCTGTCCCTGCACCACATTTATCATCCAGCCTGAGCCGCCGCAATAAATTTGATGTATGTCTAAACAACCTAAGTTTTTGTCACCGATAGGATTAGTAAATCTGCTCCAATGTTGCTAGAGATAAAACCTCTAACACTGCAAACGATGTAAAATGGCATAGAGACAATATATTACTCCATGCCATGGATCCATATCACAACCATGTGCACTAACACACAGGCCAACACATTTTTTAGGCTTGGAAAACAAAATATAAACCTAAATTAATGGTGTCTCTTATAATGAAGAGGAGAATGCATGCAAAAAAAGAAATATTGAAACTTTCCAGTTCCAGAATTAGCAGCACAGAAAATTCTACCTTTCTGTATATCACGAAAAAGAAACTGCATTTTATAACATCCCACAACTAAAAGTACCCATATATATTAGTTGAACGTTGATCAAAACAGATGAATTCACCCAAAACTATGATTCTTTGTGTGAAATGTAACAACGAATGTGTAAGAGCCTAATACTATTAATTTACAAGATGTAGTAGGATTCCACACACAGTTGGCCACCAAGGGCAACATTTTGCATGTCTCTGCCCACTATACTAGAATGAGGATTGATTTCCTTGTTGAGTGGATATATCTGTAGTGAACATGTACATAATTTCTGTTTTAAAAAGGCATAGATTTCATCTAAATGCGTAGAATGCACCAAACTCTTCTTGCTGCTCAAAGTAATTTTATGATTTTTGTGAATGTGGACACGTGCACCTTGTGTATAGAAATGTATAGACTCCGACTCCAGCTGAAAAATAATATCTGTTATTAATATTGTATAATTTAATAAAGTGGCAATGTGCTTTCATTAAACTTTTGATATGTTATAGGGACATATCAAAAGTTTAGATCAGTAGGGTTGAGGGCTGAGACTCCCATCAATTTCTAGAACAAGGGGAGAGAAGCATTCACCTATTGCACTCTCTTTGATGCACGAGACAGGAGAGAGACAGGCTAATAGACTTTCTATTGAGTCTGTCTTGCTTCCTCTCCTGCAGTGAGGAGTGAGAATGCACTAAAAACAAGACTCTCTCCCCTCATTCTGGAGATCAGTGGGGGTCTCAATGCTCAGACCCCCTTTGATCTAAACTTTTACTGTCCTTATAAGTACAGTTACTTTTCAACTTTTATATACATTTTGAAATTTTAATTATTTATAAATATATTTTATGTTCTATCAATCTAAGGCCCTTATTTATCAAAATCAGTGATACGCAGGATGTTCTAATGATGATAGATAATCAGTTCTCACCTCAGAAGTCAGATGGATACACAGCTGATAGTCCTACTGAATAGACTGTTAGCTGCTTTTTTCTTGCCATAATACAAATTCTAAGTAAAGAAAAACGAGTGGCCATCATTATTTTAAGAAATGAAGTCAGTCAGTCCGAAAAATTGGAAAACTTTGAAAGTGTCCCAAAGTGCAGTCGCAAAAACCATCATGCGCTACAAAGAAACTGGCTCACATGAGGACCGCCCCAGGAAAGGAAGACCAAGAGTCACCTCTGCTGCGGAGGATAAGTTCATCTGAGTCATCAGCCTCAGAAACCGCAGGTTAACAACAGCTCAGATTAGAGACCAGGTCAATGCCACACAGAGTTCTAGCAGCAGACACATCTCTACAACAACTGTTAAGAGGAGACTGTGTGCAGCAGGCCTTCATGGTATAATAGCTGCTAGGAAACCACTGCTAAGGACAGGCAACAAGCAGAAGAGACTTGTTTGGGCTAAAGAACACAGGGAATGGACATTAGACCAGTGGAAATCTGTGCTTTGGTCTGATCAGTCCAAATTTGAGAGCTTTGGTTCCAACCACCGTGTCTTTGTGCGACGCAGAAAAGGTGAACGGATGGACTCTACATGCCTGGTTCCCACCATGAAGCATGGAGGAGGAGGTGTGATGGTGTGGGGGTGCTTTGCTGGTGACACTGTTGGGGATTTATTCAAAATTGAAGGCATACTGAACCAGCATGGCTACCACAGCATCTTGCAGCGGCATGCTATTCCATCCGGTTTGCATTTAGTTGGACCATCATTTATTTATCAACAGGACAATGACCCCAAACACACCTCCAGGCTGTGTAAGGGCTATTTGACCAAGAAGGAGAGTGATGGGGTGCTACGCCAGATGACCTGGCCTCCACAGTCACCAGATCTGAACCCAATCGAGATGGTTTGGGGTGAATTGGACCGCAGAGTGAAGGCAAAAGGGCCAACAAGTGCTAAGCATCTCTGGGAACTCCTTAAAGACTGTTGGAATACCATTTCAGGTGACTACCTCTTGAAGCTCATCAAGAGAATGCCAAGAGTGTGCAAAGCAGTAATCAAAGCAAAAGGTGGCTACTTTGAAGAACCTAGAATATATTTTCAGTTGTTTCACACTTTGTTGTTAAGTATATAATTCCACATGTGTTAATTCATAGTTCTGATGCCTTTAGTGTGAATCTACAATTTTCATAGTCATGAAAATACAGAAAACTCTTTGAATGAGAAGGTGTGTCCAAACTTTTGGTCTGTACTGTATATATATACTGTGTATATAACAAAGAAGAAGGACAACAGTGCCAGTATCAGATGTATACCAGATATTCTAGCATAAGAACTTTTGGATTAGCATAATTAATGGATCTTTATTATACATGAGACAAATGTGCTCCATAAAGACGTTGTCCAAGATAATTAGAAATTGTAGCAATATGCCTGATTTCAATGTACCTGCACGTCACCACTGCAGTGTGTAGAAAGAAAGTGGAAGACAGACCAGATGGGCGGCACAGAGAACAGCATCGGAGGTGAGTATGTATTTTTTTAAAGCATTTGTGGGCATTGGTACATTTTTAAATTTTGGGGACATTCGTACAATTTTGAGCTGTCCCGGACAATCCCTGTAAAATTTCTGTGCTTTGCAGGTAAACGTAGAGAGAGCTTTTTATGTACACGTCCTATAATCAAATGACATTCAAATTTGTTGTCAGGACAATATTGCCTTTAATACTATGAAGCTCATCTTGCACAGTTATTAAGAAAAAAAGAGTCAATTTTGAAAATGGTTTATATTATGCTCTGAAATGTCCTAAACCAAGCAATGGAAAGCAATATCATGAAATGCAATTTGCACAGAAGCATTTTAGTAGATGGGATTTAAATTTGTCTGAAAAAGGAAAAGGTAATCTCCTGTTGTCTCTAATCAGGATGGCACCATGTCAGATAAGGCTACTAACACTGCACTTTCTGTCTTAATGCAGATTTTAGATAGCGAAATGACGCCGCCATTGACATCAAATCAGACAACAGTAGGTGTCAATGATTAGACAACAGAGCTGCTTAGTGGATACAAAGGTCTACAGAATTTATCCCATTACTGATGCAGCCATTTTTTTCTGTTCATTTTCACTCCCTGCTTTCCAACCGCCACATCTTTTTTATTTTTCCATACACGTATGAGGGCTTGTTCTTTTAAGAAGTTGTGTTTTGAATGCCACCATTTAATTTATTATATCATGCATTAGAAAAAGGGAGAAAGTTCTTTGTGGGGAGACATTGTAAAAAAAAATGTAACCATTGTTTTTTAGGTTTTGTTTTTGCATTGTTCACTGTGCACTGAACTGACATGTTACCTTTACTATGCAAATAAATATGATTTCAGTAATACCAAATTGATATAGTTTTTCATATGCTTTGCTACTTTTAATTTAAAAAAAAGTATTTATTTAGTATTACTAGCATTTCTATCCTAATTAAAACCATCACAAACAATACAGATAATACTCTGACCCACAAGCTCAAAGGAAGTAGTCTGTCTTGTAAAATGGGTATAGATCATACCATGGGAAAAATATAGGCTGTATGTAAAATAAATTATAACATTCCAGGGCAAGGCCATGAAACCTAAAGAAGATGGCACAAGAAACCAAAGACCTGGACAACACCAAGAGACAGTGATACAAACAGATCAAGCAACATTGCCCCATTGGTTTACATTAATGCAGAGAACAAGCAATATTACAAACAAAGACATGGGGAGAAAAGGAAAGGAGGGGAAATAAGGGGAGAAATTGTAAATACCACTTTGAAAATATGAAAAATCAAACTTCTCTTTCAGTAGCCATTTTCTGACACCAATAAACTTTTTTTTTTTAATATATTTTCATCAACAGACCTGTTAGAGAGCTTGCTTTTTGTGGGGAGAGATGTAGTTCCATTTTGGTATATACAACTTTTTGATTTTTTTTACTTTTTGATCACTGTTTATTCAATTTTTTCAGGAGGTAAGCTGAGGCATTTTAATCCCCCCCCCCCATTATAGCACACACTGTGTAGGATAAATACGTTTATATCTTAATACTTCTGACACTTTCAGAAATGATGATAATAATTTTTTTGTTTATTTGTTTTATTATGTAATATTGGAAAGATTATCTGAATTTTTGGTATTTTATATTACTAAATTCAAAAATTACAATTTGGGCATTTTTATTTATAGTGTACACCGTGATACTTTTGGATGTGGTAATACCAATTATTTTTTTTTATTGTTTATATATTTTAGTATATAAAACTGGGAAATACAATATGATATGAATTTTTGATACTTTTGGTTTTTTTATAGTAATAAATAACATTTTTCACTTTTTAGACTTTTTATTTTCCCAAGGGGATTTTAACATGCACACATTTGATCACATATACTACAGTCATGGCCAAAAGTTTTGAGAATGACACAAATATTATATTTTCACATGATCTGCTGCCCTCTGGTTTTTATGTGTGTTTGTCAGATGTTTTTATCACATACAGAAATATAATTGCAATCATATTATGAGTAACAAAAGCTTATATTGACAGTTAGAATGAGTTAATGCAGCAAGTCAATATTTGCAGTGTTGACCCTTCTTCTTCAGGACCTCTGCAATTCTCCCTGGCATGCTCTCAATCAACTTCTGGACCAAATCCTGACTGATAGCAGTCTATTCTTGCACAATCAATGCTTGCATTTTGTCAGAATTTGTAGGTTTTTGTTTGTCCACCCGTCTCTTGATGATTGACCACAAGTTCTCAATGGGATTAAGATCTGGGGAGTTTCCAGGCCATGGACCCAAAATCTCTATGTTTTGTTCCCTGAGCCATTTAGTTATCACCTTTGCTTTATGGCAAGGTGCTCCATCATGCTGGAAAAGGCATTGTTGATCGCCAAACTGCTCTTGGACGGTTGGGAGAAGTTGCTCTCGGAGGACATTCTGGTACCATTCTTTATTCATGGCTGTGTTTTTAGGCAAGACTGTGAGAGAGCCGATTCCCTTGGCTGAGAAGCAACCCCACACATAAATGGTTTCAGGATGCTCTACAGATGGCATGAGACAAGACTGGTGGTAGCGCTCACCTCGTCTTCTCCGAATAAGCTGTTTTCCAGATGTCCCAAACAATCGAAAAGGGGATTCATCAGAGAAAATGACTTTACCCCAGTCCTCAGCAGTCCACTCCCTGTACCTTTTGCAGAATATCAGTCTGTCCCTGATGTTTTTTCTGGAGAGAAGTGGCTTCTTTGCTGCCCTCCTTGAGACCAGGCCTTGCTCCAAGAGTCTCCGCCTCACAGTGCGTGCAGATGCACTCACACCTGCCTGCTGTCATTCCTGAGCAAGCTCTGCACTGCTGGTAGCCCGATCCCGCAGCGGAAACACTTTTAAGAGACGGTCCTGGCACTTGCTGGTCTTTCTTGGGCGCCCTGGAGCCTTTTTGGCAACAATGGAACCTCTCTCCTTGAAGTTCTTGATGATGCGATAGATTGTTGACTGAGGTGCAATCTTTCTAGCTGCGATACTCTTCCCTGTTAGGCCATTTTTGTGCAGTGCAATGATGACTGCACGTGTTTCTTTAGAGATAACCATGGTTAACGGAAGAGAAACAATGATGCCAAGCACCAGCCTCCTTTTAAAGTGTCCAGTGGTGTCATTCTTACTTAATCATGACAGATTGATCTCCAGCCCTGTCCTCATCAACACCCACACCTGTGTTAATGGAGCAATCACTGAAACGATGTTAGCTGGTCCTTTTAAGGCAGGGCTGCAATGATGTTGAAATGTGTTTTGGGGGATAAAGGTCATTTTCTAGGCAAATATTGACTTTGCAAGTAATTGCTGTTAAGCTGATCACTCTTTATAACATTCTGGAGTATATGCAAATTGCCATTATAAAAACTGAAGCAGTAGACTTTGTAAAAATTAATATTTGTATCATTCTCAAAACTTTTGGCCATGACTGTATAGACTGCAATAATTTATTATTGAAGTCTATGGTGCTTGTGAAATCCTTCTATTAAGCCTTGCTACAATCAGGGTTTAATAGCATGATTACCATAGCAGAACTCGGAGCCTTCATAAGACCACATGTTGCCATGACAACCTAACTGAACTCTGCAATTTCGCTACAGGGAAGGGGCAAGGAACAGTAAATTTATGTATAAGCTAACAGATTAACGGGTATTGTGGCAGCAGTTCAACAAGAAAAATGCGGCGATATATTAGACTGCCCTTTAATACTGAGGCACAGTAATTCTGTGTATAAACTAACAGGTTAGTCCTCTTTCTTAATTCATGTAATAATATAGAAGGCATTGAAACTACTACTACTATTACTTATTTAAATAATTTCAAGTTAGCTACTTATGAGAACTTGTAATTAATGGAGTGGATCAACCAGTTGAACATTATGAGCAGTTTACAGGTAGATCATACATTATATGAACTGTAATTTGAGATGCTGTTCCTTAAAGGTAACCTGTTACCACATTTTAAGCCCATAAACCCCCTATAGTATAAGACATTGGTTTTGGTTTGGAGGCAAAAAATGTTACAATGGGTTCCCTAAAAGAGATAAAGGCAATTTATAGGCAGTAGATTCAGCCAACTTGATTGTTTGATATAGGACTTTGTGATCTTCAAGTGACTTCTGGTCAATATAAACCAATAAAACTGAATGACACATTCAAACATGTCTAATTTATACATGTTAATAAGTAATGCATTGTGAATACAACACCACAGACACAGGGCCACACCGCCGAAGTCTGCGCCAATGACATGAGATCAATCAGATTTCCTTTATGGTGCCCCTCATTTGGCCAGATTAAATAGCACAGCTTAATGTGGTATTGTGTCCTGCATTTTTCCCAGAATCTGTAATGTAGGCTTCTAATGTAACCTCCACCACACTAGCCTAAAGGTGTATTTATACTGTCCAATTTTCAGGCAGATTATCTAGAACAAACGTTCCTATGAACACTCGTTCCCAATAATCTGCCCATATGAAGGTGATGCAGATCATGAAGAAATGATCTTTCATACAGACACCTCAATGATCTTTTCTGGACAGGAGTTCCTGCTGTGTAAACTGCATTCTGCTACCCAGAAACAATGAATTTCTACGAGGACAAGTGATAGCAGTAGCCATCTCTCGTCCTCATACAGTGGAGGTGATTACCACATGTAAATGCAGTTCTTCATCTCCACTGACATGCAGGCAATTGTTTGGAAGGAATGCTTTGAGCAGTGTAAAGGGACCTTTAGTTTTGACGGATCTGATCTTGCCTGCAAAACTTCACATTCAATGGTGTGAAAATGATAAGATGCTATAACGTTTTATTTTTGTGTTTTTTTATGTTTTACTATTTATTATTGTTACATTATTATTACTGTTTCTGAAAAATGCAGATCTCCATAAAGTAGCTATGAATTCTAAAATGTCAAAGGGGTCTAAAATGTGCCTGCTTGTTAGGGGGGTTAATATTATTATTTGCACCGTTATGATGATCATTACTTTTTTGGTGCAAAAATCCTATCAATATGAAGGAGAAATCCAACCTGTCATGTCCTCCAAAATGGGCATCCCCCATTAACTGGCTATTGCCAATGCTGCACAAATTCTGCTGTAGTATTTGCCTAGAACCCCCCCTCCCCCCAGTTCCACCATAAACTGTGCCGGTAGTTGCTGCCCTCGATATGTTGTTCAGGGACATGATATATATATATATATATATATATATATATATATATATTTGATGGAAAAGGCAACATTTTGTGGAAAGATGGTTAGATAGCATTTGTTTTCTCAGATTTTGGGGATATTATTTTAATTCTCTTGTAGCTTGCATCCTTTTCATGAACACATCTGCACCGAAATATCTGAACAGTATTGTCAAAATTAGAATTTGTAATTTATTAATGGAAACCTGGACTCTCTATAATTTCTTATGATAATATAAACTTGAATCTTTGCTAATCCATTGTCTCAGAAATAACCTTCTGAGGAGTATACATGCATCATACTGTCTTCCTGTAACTGACATAATACTTCATGTCTGTTTATTCCAATGAAACTGTTCATTGTAAATGCCTTACTTTATGAGTATAAACAGCTGTGTTTATGTTGCTATGAATTTCCAATTTCATTACAAAGTCGTCACCATGCTGTGGGCAAGCCATAGGAAGTCCTGAGTACCATAGCTACCAGCTGGCACTGAAACTCAGTTCAGTACTAACAGTTTAAGTCTATTAACCTTCTTCAGTTATCTTAATTTCTTACTCATGAAATAAGAAATCGAATATTGTAGTATTGTGGTCTAATAGCACAATCATGACGTGCCTGAATACAGAATTTGCAAATAATATTCACTGCTCACGTAACTCCACTAAACAGTGTCAAGATGAGAGTAAATCATATTTGCTTTTTCCATGCAACTTAAAGAGGTTGTCTTATCTCACCATTACTAAGGCGAGATGAGACAGTCCCGACCACTTCCTGGTCGGGAAACAGTTTCCGTACAGCATTAAGTGTATGTGCTCCGTGTAGAAAAAATTTGTCTCAGCTGAAGTTGCACAAGACTTTGGTATTCCTATCTGTGTATTTAAACACATTTTAAAATAGGAATCCGAAGTCGGGTTCGGTACTGTCGGGTACCTCGGTACCTGAACTGACTATGGATTTTTATTTCAAACAGTTTTTAACTCCTACACTGAACACACACATTTTAATGCTGCATGGAAACAGCATTGCAAACAAAGTTTTTTTTTTTTAACAAATCGACCTTGGATCTATGATCCAAAGCTTGAGTCGCTCAAGTCTAGTGACAGCAATCATGTGCCTACTGACAACAATAGCTTTCCTTGCTGAGTGGTGATACCATTAGTACTGTGTGTGACCGCCAAGACCAATGCTTGTCTGCCAATTGTAAGGAAAGACCAGAGAATCTTCACTGGATCAGTGGGGTATGGCAGAAGTCAGTAATGTTTTTTTTTGTTATCTTATAACATTTGCTGCTGTTTTTATCAAAAGTTAGAAAACTTCTTTAACTCCTTCCTGACCATACAAGTTTTTTTTATCTTTCAATTTTTTTAGTCTTTGCCATCCCAAAGCCATAACCTTTTTTATTTGCCCGTTCACATGGCCACATGGCCTGTTTCTTATGGATCAAGTTGCACTTTCTAATGGCACCATTTAATATTGCATGTGATGTAGTGGGAATATTAAAAAAAAATTCCAAATGGGGTGGAATTGGTAAAACTGACCTGTTACCTTCATTCTCTGGGTCAGTACGATTACAGTGATACCGCATTTTTTATCGCTTTTGATGTGTTTTAATATAAAAAAACTTTGGAAAAACAGGGGTTTTCCTTTACATTGCTGTATTATGACCCCTTAATTGTTTACTTTTTTATATTTATATCTACAAAGCTGTGTAAGGAATTATTTTTTTCAGGGCAATCTGTAGTTTTTATTGATCCATTTTAGAGTGTATATAACTTTTTTATCAATTTTATTCATTTTTTTTGGGGGGGTGTGGAGTGCCAAAAAAAATGAATCAGCCATTTTTATCTATTTTTACGGCATTCACCCTATGGGATAAATGTTTTTATATTTTAATAGTATGAGCGTTTTGAGACCCGACAATGCTAATAATTTCAATTTTCATATTTTTATATAAACAAATAATTATCTTGGATTTTCAATTATGCACCTTTTGGGATTTATAGATCAATTCACGGACTGACTCACTTTAATGCAGTCACATGAGAATACTGCCTAAGCATCAAACCTCACAGAACCTTTCAGAAGCCACTTGTCCTCCCTAGCTGGTTTGTTAACTCTTTTTATACCTCAGAACATAAAACTTGATACATTTACTCCATGTACAGAAAAATAAATGCATGGAGACAGAGGAAGGATTTTGGTTTTATAAGTTGAGTGGGAAATCATGGATTTAAAGTACTTAGTGCTTTCCACATGTTTGCAAACTTTGCAGACCATAAGGCCACTTTTAGATAATCCCATGTGTCTTATGGTCTCTTTACACGGGAAGACAATCTAGCAGATTGTCTGGAAGAAAGCGTTCCTTCCCAACAATCTGATCTGATCGCTAGCGGCACCAATCTCCTCCAGCTCCTCCACAGTATGGGGAGGAGCGATCACTAATGCCATCGCTCTTCCCCATACTGTCTCGTTGTTTCCCGGCAGCAGATCGTGTTTACACAGCATGATCTGCAACTGGGAAACAATGATCTTTTGTGCTGCACAAAAGATACAGTTACCCAATGCTCGTTCATTGGGTAATTGGCAGTGCATTTACACTGCCAGATCATCGCTAACGAGTGCTACTAGTAATGCTCATTAGCGATGATCTGTTTAATTGTCAGCCCGTGCAAAGGTCCCTTTAATCACATAGAGAATGTACAGTTACTATGTCTATAAACAGACTCAGAGACAAAGTTCCCTATTGTGGGAACTTCGGAGCATTATACAATGCATTCAAGACATCTTTTGACCCTTAAAAATCTAGTTTTTCCCAACATTCTGTACTAAATACACCATAATGAAGAGTGAAAACAGGATCTTCAAGATCTTTGCAAATTTATTGAAAAGGAAAAACACATACAGTGCCTTGCGAAAGTATTCCCCCTGGAACTTTTCAACCTTTTGCCACATTTCAGGCTTCAAACAAAAAGATATAACATTTTACATTTTTGTTGAAAAATCAACAAGCGGGTCACAATTGTGAAGTGGAACGAAATTTATTGGATCGTTTAAACTTTTTTAGTAATAATAAAACTGAAAAGTGGGGCGTGCAAAATTATTCGGCCCATTTACTTTCAGTTCAGAAAACTCGCTCCAGAAGTTCATTAAGGATCTCTGAATGATCCAATGATGATGAAGATAAATAGAATCCACCTGTGTGTAATCAAGTCCTCGTATAAATGCACCTGCTCTGTGATAGTCTCAGGGTTCTGCATCATGAAGACCAAGGAACACACCAGGCAGGTCCGTGATACTGTTGTGGAGAAGTTTAAAGCCGGATTTAGATACCAAAAGATTTCCCAAGCTTTAAACATCCCAAGGAGCACTGTGCAAGCGATCATATTGAAATGGAAGGAGTATCAGACCACTGCAAGTCTACCAAGACCCGGCCGTCCCTCTAAACTTTCATCTCAAACAAGGAGAAGACTGATCAGAGATGCAGCCAAGAGGCCCATGATCACTCTGGATGAACTGCAGAGATCTACAGCTGAGGTGGGAGAGTCTGTCCATAGGACAACAATCAGTCCAACACTTCACAAATCTGGCCTTTATGGAAGAGTGGCAAGAAGAAAGCCATTTCTCAAAGATATCCATAAAAAGTCTTGTTTACAGTTTGCCACAAGCCACCTGGGAGACACACCAAACATGTGGAAGAAGGTGCTGTGGTCAGATGAAACCAAAATCAAACTTTTTGGAAACAATGCAAAACTATATGTTTGGCATAAAAGCAACACAGCTCATCACCCTGAACACACCATCCCCAATGTCAAACATGGTGGTGGCAGCATCATGGTTTGGGCTTGCTTTTCATCAGCAGGGACAGGAAAGATGGTTAAAATAGATGGGAAGATGAATGGAGCCAAATACAGGACCATTCTGGATGAAAACCTGTTGGAGTCTGCAAAAGACATGAGACTAGGACAGAGATGTATCTTCCAACAAGACAATGATCCCAAACATAAAGCAAAATCTACAATGGAATGGTTCAAAAATAAACGTATCCAGGTCTTAGAATGGCCAAGTCAAAGTCCAGACCTGAATCCAAATGAGAATATGTGGAAAGAGCTGAAAACTGCTGTTCACAAATGCTCTCCATCCAACCTCAAAGAGCTCGAGCTGTTTTGCAAGGAAGAATGGGCAAGAATTTCAGTCTCTAGATGTGCAAAACTGATAGAGACATACCCCAAACGACTTGCAGCTGTAATCGCAGCAAAAGGTGGCGCAACAAAGTATTAATGCAAGGGGGCCGAATAATTTTGCACGCCCCACTTTTCAGTTTTATTATTACAAAAAAGTTTAAATGATCCAATAAATTTCGTTCCACTTCACAATTGTGACCCACTTGTTGATTCTTCACCAAAAATTTAAAATGTTATATCTTTTTGTTTGAAGCCTGAAATGTGGCAAAAGGTTGAAAAGTTCCAGGGGGCCGAATACTTTCACAAGGCACTGTATAATGCATTGACATAAGTATTCAAACCCTTTACTCAGAACTTGATTGAATTGAAGCACCTTTGACTATAGTCTCCAGTCTTCTTGGGTATGATGCCACAAGGTTTGTACACCTGGATTGGAACATTTTCTACCATTCTTCTCTGCAGATCCTCTAACAGGCTGGATTGGGACTGATGGTGGACATCCATTTTTAGGTTTCTCCAGAGATGTATGATTATGTTCAGGTCAGGGCTCAGGCCGGGCCACTCAAGAATATTCAAAGAGTTATTATTAAACCACTCCTGTGTTGTCCAGTCTGAGGTTCCGAGCAGTCTGGATCAGGTTTTCATTAAGAATATCTCTGTACTGTGCTACATTCAGTTTTCCCTTAACCCTGACCTGTCTTCTTATCCCAGCTGCTGAAAAATACCTCCACAGCATGATGTTGCCACTACCATGCTTCACTGTACGGATGATATTGGGCAGGTGATCAGTAGCACCTGTTTTCCTTGCCACATGACACTTAGAATTGAGGTCAAAAACTGTTAAATCTTGGTTTTGTCAGAGCAGAGAATGTTGTTTCTCACAGTCTGAGACTCTTTTAGGTATGTTTTTTTATTTATTTATTAATTTTTTTTGGGGGGGGGGCTTTCATGGTGAGGCTTCTTTCTGGTTAGTTTGACATAAAGCCCAGATTGGAAAGTGCTGCAATGATGGTTGACCCTAAGGAAGATTCTCCCATCTGTATATCTGTAATCTGATTGTTCAGCCATAGTGATCATTGGTTTCCTGAACACCTCTCTTACCATGTCTTCCATTTCAGAATTATAGGTTCTCCAGATCTGTGCCTCCACAAAATTCTATCTCTCAGCTCTACAGGCAGTTGTTTCTTTTTCATGACTTTGTTTTTGCTCTGATATGCATTGTCAGCTGTGAGACCTTATATGGACTAGGCTGTTTCTTTTCAAATCATGTCCAATCAAATGAATTTACTAGAGGTGGATTCCAGTCAAGGTGTAGAAACATCTCAAAGATGATCAAAAGAAATGGGAGGCCCTCAGAGTTAGGGCTCATACTGCGGGTCTGCAATACACGGGCACCAGCTGTGTGCACCCCGCATCACGGATCGCGGACCCATTCACTTGAATGGGTCTGCATGCCCAGAGATGCAGAATGGAGGCATGTATCGGAACACCACGGAAGTAATACAGAGTGCTTCTGTGGTGTTTCTGGCCATGCCTCCGCACCACAAAAAAGTAGTGCATGCACTACTTTTTTGCGGTGCAGACAGTGGGATGCGGATTGCGGACCCCATTCAAGTGAATAGGTCCGCGATCCGAATGCGGTGGCCCCGCGGTCAGTGTCCATGCATTCTGGACCGCAAATTGCGGTCCACAGCATGGGCACTGACGGCACACGTTCGTGTGCATGAGCCCTTAAACTTCAAGTGTTATAGCAAATGGTCTGAATACTTATGCCCATGCAACATTTTCATTTTTACTTCTTAGTAAGGTTGCAAATATTTCTAAATGTATGCTTTTTCATTTTCATTATGGGGTATTGAGTGCAGATTGATGGGGAAAACTTTTTTTTTTATTTTAGCACAAAGGCACAACATAAAATGTGAAAAAATTAAGAGGGTCTGAAGCTTTTCAAATGCACTGTACATCTATATCCTCCTTGTAAAAATACCAGACAGTGCCTGGTCCTGATAAAATAGGAACACACTTATAGGTGATTGCAGGAAGTGTGAAATTCTTTACTATATGTAGTACACAAAAACTGTAATATTTTCATTAGATTTATTTATGCTGTGTGTCATGGAATAAAGATTTTCCATCCATCTTCTTAAAGGGGTTGTCCATCTATGCGCTGTCCAGCCATTTTCGGGATGGCTGAACAGTGCATAAAAGAACAAAAGATGTGGCAGTTGGCTACTTATAGGTTATTGACAATGAGATGTGTTACATTCAAAAACTTTATGGAGTTCCAATTATTATGCGCTGTTAATTTTAATTTAATAACCCTAATAATAACAAAGTATTTAATGTCATATAGATAACCCCCCTACACACGTATTAAAAGGAAGTCATCTAAGTAACAACCATACTACTGAATGCTATTGAAAAAATGGATTCTGTATATTAAAGATAAACTGTTTTTCCCGCCATGAAAAGGTTGATTAAAGATAGGAAAAATTTGTGACCCATTTTCCTTAGGAAAATAATCCATTAAATAGGACCTGTCAACACTAAATGCAATACAATCTGCAGACAGAATGTTATAGATGTTATGACTCAGTAAGTGTGAAACCATTGAGCCAACTAACTGGTTTGGTGTAGTGCCCTAAGGACATTACTTCGGCACCCCACTGGTATTCACCTTTAAACCTTGTACAGGAATCTGGCCTTTGCTTCAGAGAAGCAATGGACCACAACATCCTGGGATAGTCCCGGTGTAGTTGGCCGCTGACCCACTGGTACAGGCACTGGGAGATCTGAATACAGAAAACACACCAAAACTGCAGGAAAACCACAAGAGCATTCTCAACAATCACTAAGGCTTAAAGGGGTTGTCTTATCATGGACAATGGGGACATATCGCTACGATATGCCCACATAGTCTTATAGGTGCTGGTCCCACCGCTGGGAACCGCACCTATATTGAGAACGGAGTCCCGCAAGGTGGTGGCTGGAGGACTCTGGTCCTGTCACCACAAAGCTGGCTCCCCATAGAAGTTAGCCAGCGCTCGCCTATTTTTGCCGGCTCCGTAAAAAATGAATGAAGGGTAGCTGCGCATGCGCAGTGCGCCCTCCTTCACTTTCAGGGCTCCGTTTTCAATATAGGTGCGGGTCCCAGTGGTGGGACCTGCACCTATAAGACAATGGGGGCATATCCTAGAGATATGTACCCATTGTGCATGATGACACAAACTCTTTAAGTTTACTATAATAGATCAGGACTGCACAATGATAGAGTAGATGAATGGAAACACAAGGTAAACAGGGTAAACAACAAGGCAGATGGACAGGGTTAAACTTAAAGGGAACCTGTCATCTCCGAAACACCCCGGTGTATAGTGTAAATGATGCTGAATCCAAATATGTAAGTTTTATCTTCATACTCCCTTCCATTCTGACGCTGTGCTCCCACAAACCAGCAGAAAAATACATTCACAGGACTCTTCTTTGAGTCCTCTCCATTATGTGAGTGAGCACTGGAGTCCACTGAATGCATTTTACTGCTGATTTGTGGGAGCACAGCGTCAGAATGGAAGTGAGTATGAAGATAAAACTTACATATTCGGATTCAGCATCACTTATACTATACACCGATTACTCTAGTTCAGGGGGTGTTTCGGAGATGACAGGTTCCCTTTAAATACAAACAGAACAGGGCTGGATCACAGACAGGAATAATCAAAGGATAAATGCAGGCAAAGCACAGGAGAATCACAGGAGCACTAGACTTCAACACTTTTGCTGGTCACCATAAACCTTAAGCAAAGGCACCCTCTGCATGGGCACTTTCTTCCTAAGAGGACAGAGGCTGGAGTACTAGACAGAAGCATGGAGACAGCAGCATGGTGAGTAGCTTGGCATCCTTGCCTACAGGATGAGCAGGGCAGTGGTAGCCATGAGCAACTGTCTTAACAATAGAGCAGGAGAAGCTGAGCAGACTGACATATCATTTTGTGAGAAAAGGTTCAGTACAACTTATAATTTATACATTTAAATCTCTGCTCTTTCTGAGCTTAGTAGCCATATAGGTTGTCTTTATCAATGATTGACAGCATTTTATGTGTAAGTACGTATACAGATATAGCTGTTGAGCTCAGAAAGAGCAGAAATTTTTATGTATAAATTACATGTTTTACTGAATTCTTTTCCCACAAAACTATATATGAATCAACTCAGCTCCTCCTGCTCTATAACATGATGCCTAAAGATTGCACTGCTTTTTTAAGGTGACAGGTTCCTTCAACAAATCAAATAGTTGTGTTGCAACAGATAACTTACCAACATGACTAATATTTAACCAAGCTGGTAGGTTAGCTGTTAAAAAAAACAAATTTGGTCAGTAGCACCTCTGTAAAGCCATTTTTTATTTTACAAAAACTCTATCCATTCTCTAGAACTATTCCTGGCAAATATCACTGCTACTATGCTAAAAGACTCAATTCCCTTTGATTGTAATTCATTAAGTGTATGTAATTATTTCTCAGCAAAGTAAGGAATCACATTTGTAGCTTACTTGTTGTACATTCTTGCCAAGGTTCCTGGGTAGCTCATTTCATATACCTAGAACAGTGAAGAATATTTTTACTACAGTATATTGTACACAGTTACTCTTTTCATGTTTTTTTAATCAATCCCATTTTTTTGTGACTAAGAACATCAGAAAAACAAAATAATTGACATATACAAGGCTGCACAGTGCACAGATATATGTCCACCTTTCCACAGAGGGTTATTACAGTGGACACTGTTTGTGCTCACATGGTGACTGGTATACCTTAGCAGTCTTGTTTTGCCAAAATCAACAAAGTATGTCACTTAGGGTAGGTTCACATTTTCGTTTCATATTCCGGTAGTCTATTCTGCCAGAGGAGCAGACTACCAGAATTACTTTATCCAACAAGCCGGCATTTATGCCAAAAACCCACCCACATTTTAGTAAATGGGGATCAAGCAGTGTCCAGTTATGCTGGATATGGTAATTCTGGTCTTGTGCTTCTGTACTGAAACAGATGCCAGAATGCCTAATAGAGATATGAACAGCCTTAGAAATGTGGTGTACAGCTGTAAACCTTGGTCTCTCTAATATTTAAATATGTAATTTACCTATTCAAAGAAATATCTCTTTTCTTCATACTTTCATAAAAAACTGGAGATAACATCTACCAATAGACCTGAATATGAAATTTTGGCTCTGAATGAAAGCTAAATATTTTTGTTCGTACAAGTGTATAGTTTTAGTGTGAAAGTACATTGCTATTGCTAACATCATGCTCCTCAAGCCATATAAAGGTTAATGATGTTCTTCTCCATATGAGATCTACTAATGTGTAATGAACCATTCATGGTACATTGAATACATCATCCAGTAAATCAGATGGGATACTCTAAGTCCTTTTCAAGTTAAAAGAAGGCAGCTGTGATGAAAGGACAGCTAGCCAGTAGTTGCCCGTAGTTAAGTACTTGTAATTAGAATCAAGAAACCTTCATATATTTGATTGGCTTGTTAGAAAATGCAACTATTCAGTGCCATTATTAAGAGTCAAATTAACAAGTCATTTCAATGTAACTATTAAAGGCATTGTCCGAGTAATTTTTGTATGTTTCTAACTAGTCAAATACAACAACTTTTCCATACACTTTCTGCTTCTAAAGCTGCTGGTTTCTCAGGTTTCAATGAGGGTCACATGACCTGTGATGTCAGCTTGCCTCTCTGCTAATCTTGTATTCGTGCACAGAGCCTGTACACAAAATGTCACTATGCTGGCCACGCCCCCCCTCCCGCTCTGCTCCTGCTATCTGCTCTCCCTGGATTCTTTCAGATAAAACATTAACCCCTTCAGCCAGAACACACTGAAGGCTTTACAACAGCAGCTGCAGATGTAAAGAGACACAGGCTCTGCTCTCCTCACCATACAGACACAGAGCTGACACTGGAGCTGATCTGGAGGAGATGCAAAGAACAAAGAAGGTAGGGGGAAGATCCTGTGTGTATCAGCAGTGCCATTGTACAGCTGGGACTTGTAGTCCTACACATACAACATGCTGCTGAGTATCCCAGCAGACATGTCACTCAGGGCAGCATTTGCAGAGCAGAGCAGGGGGAGGGGCAGAGATTGTTATTACTGCAGGTAAACAAAGACCAGAAGAGAACCAGGGAAATGTGGAAATATAGATTTTTTTTTGCCTAAGACTTGCTTAACTTAGTTATTTATTGATGCCCATTAGATTTAAAGTACTATCTTTTTTTTTCATAACTCGGACAACCCCTTTAACTCTAACTCTTTAAATCTTTATACTTAACACTTCATAATATATATAGGTCATGGTCATAAGGGTCAAGTAGCCAGTCTACCCTAGTAGTTTAATATTTTTCTTAACTAGCTGTACATGATCAAATATACAGACCAATGAATATTTTTCTTCTTTAAAGCTGTATTTTATGCATATAAAGTAAAACAATGGAGGAAGAAATAAGTATTTATATTCCAGCATTTCAGCCTCCATCGGCTTGCAACATATATGTGAACAAGGTAAATTTTCCCTGATTCTTTGTTCTCCATGTGGACATATAGCCATATTTACTCAATAGGCCTCATATTTGAGTTATTAGTGTTATTATTTATGCTGGTTTAGAGGTTGAAACTGAAATATTAGGAGCTACGATAATGTATAACTGTTTGGTAATATGTAGAATACAGTCTATAAAATAATTTAACAGAAAAAACAATAATTTATCTCCAAAATAGATAAAATATTAAACAGGATTTAAAGGGGTTCTCCGGGAAACAGGAAAATGAAAATACTTAAATATTACTTTATTATAAATATATTCCCAAATACCTTTCATTAGTTATAATGGCTTCAGAAAACTATCCACTAGCGCTACCTTTAGAGACACTTTTTGTTGCTGCCGTTACCGCAGCAGTACTGCACACCTGCTGTTCTGGAAAACCAAATACGTATATATCTATATAATGACGCAAGAGGGGCTAATGAGGTGGAGATATAAAGGAGGATACAGAGCCTAACTGGAAAAAATACCCTGAGGAAGAACACCGTGTTGTTTGAAACGCGTAGGTTAGTAAGTTTGGCCCAATTACCTATCTGTAGCACAGGTGACGTCACCGCACGCTCTGAGTGAGCGTGAGCTACAGACAAGCAAGCGGAGCTGAGCCACCGGCCGGGGCTCGCTCCAGAAATTGAGAAAGTCCCTAGGAAGAACCGGGACCGTATCCTGAACCACCGAACACCCTGAAGACCTTGTGCATGCCACTAGAAAGGTAGGAACACATGTGTAACTAATCCAGTACGCTATGAATACAGCGTTTTGAGTGTACGGAACATTGAGACATATGTGCTAACTACCGCTCCAGAGGTGAACTGAGTGGTATACTAAATCTTACAGAGGAAAGTTATTGAATTAAAAGTACCATCTAGGTGGATAAGGGATATCAATATACCAGTTGCGCGGTGCCATTATATAGATATATAGTTATAATGGCTTGTTTTGTCTAGGGAGAAATCATTAGGAGAAATAAAATGGCTGCTGTCCTATTAGTACACACAAAACCTGTCACATAGCAGGACAAGTTACTTCACAACACTGAGATAAATAGCTTCCTCAGCCTCCTCTCCTACTTGTCAGGGATTAGGATCCTGAATACTGCTGATAAGATCTTCAGCTGAATCTCTGTAGGAATTCAGTTTATGAGGAGACATGAAGTACAGAAATGATAGACAGGAGAGACTGTGGTAATGTAGACTGCATAAAAGTGCTCCTGCTCATTATCCACACCCCACCCCCTTCTGTGTACTTCATGTCTCCTCTTGAACTCCATTCCTACAGAGATTCAGCTGAAGATCTTATCAGCTGTATTCAGGATCATAATCTCTGACAAGCAGAGAGGAGGATGAGGCAACTCTTTAGCTCAGTGTGAAGTAACTTGTCCTACTGTGAAATTAGGACAGGTTTTGTGTATACTAATAGGACAGCGCCCATTTTTTTTCCCCTGATTATTGCTCCCTATACAAAATGAGCCATTATAATTAATGAAAGGTATTTGGGAATATATTTATAGTAAAGTAATATTTTATTAAAGTATTTTCAGTAAGCTAAAAAAGTGTCAGTATACTAATTAATGCGAATTTTGGCAGTTACATTTTATTGCCACTGGGAATATTTCCACAGTACTTTTTGCAAAAAGTGACAAGAAGTGCGGCCATGTTGGTTATCACTTAGTATTAGCTTTTCAGGAACTGATGATCAACTGTATTTTCTTAGAATGTTCTATTACTATCATTTACCCTCAATGTATTATAAGCCAAAATGAAAACCGATATGGCTTCAATTGCAAATACTCGTAGAAATAATTTTTCAAGAAGTATGAATAAAGTACTCAGTATATTAGGCTACTTTCACACTTGCGTTGTAAGGATCCGTTTGTGAGATCCGTCACAGGCTCTCAAACGGTCCAAAACTGATCGGTTTTGTCCTAATGCATTCTGAATAGAAAAGGATCCATTCAGAATGCATCAGTTTTGCTTCAGTTTGCTTTAGTTTAGTCTCCATTCCGTTTTGGAGGCGGACACTAAAACGCTGCTTGCTGCGTTTTGGTGACAAAACGTCCACATGATGAAACTGAGCCAAACGGATCTCAGACACAATAGAAAACGGATCCGTCCCCCATTGACTTTCAGTGGAGTTCATGACGGATCCCTCTTGGCTGTTGAAAAGATAATACAACCAGATCCATTCATAACGGATGCAGATGGTTGCATTATCATGACGGAAGCGTTTTTGCTGTTCCATGACGGATCCAGCAAAAACGCTGGTGTGACAGTAGCCTTAGATTTATAAGAATGCATCTAAACATACTAATAAAATAAGATATATACTTACGGAAAAACCTGTTGCTTCACATATTTTGTGACGCAGATACTTCTGAAGAGAAGATCTATGCATGGTAAAAGTAAACATGGCGTGATATGTAGATGAATCATTAGAGCATAGACAGGAATCTTATTTGCCAAATCAAAATACAAAAGGCCATAGAAAAATATTATTTCAAAAGGTCAATGCAATACCGTACATATACTGCCTGGCCATTCTTTCATGTTCCTATATATTCTGGCCCCTTGGTGGTTAGGCACCAATTGGTACCTCTCAAAATTGTATCCTGTTCCTTCACTTAAATACAAATCTGTGGCTGGAGTGATATGCGGTAGTTTTCCACTAGGAGGAAGTAGTTACTTGAAGGGAAACTTTAGTCAAAATGGGGGAATTTTAACAGTTTCTTTAAAGAACCGGAGGGTAGAAGAATGTTGATTTACATGTGGCAGGAGGTTCACTTCGATAAGATATTTTCCCCAACTATATAAACTGGTTGTGGGAAAAGATAGAGAGTTGTGAGGTTGTGGGCAGAGCAGAAGTTACACATAGAGTGGTAGCTCTCCTTAAGTGAGGAAATGTAATCAGTCACATATAGGGCAGGGACTTGTAGGTTAAGCTGGATATAGATATTAGATGCATGTTGAATTTGGTGCAATTGGCCAACCATCTAATGTGTAGGGGAGCAACCCAACTCTCCACTGATGGCAGATGTTGGGAGAAAGATGACTTGGAAATGTTGATATGCCGATCCTTTTTTTCTAGACGAGAGAGGTGTCTGGCCATGACTTTGTCTCCCTCTTCCATTCACAACCCATGTATGGTCATGCATGTGTATGGGGGGGTCAGGATAGATAGCTATCTACCGAGTGCTTGACAGTTATCCTATCTATATATATATATATATATATATATATATATATGGCCAGCCATAGGCTTAGGTTTGTATTCTTGGTGTAGTGGGAAGTCAAACCGAGACAAAATTTGAAGATGTACAAACAGTACAAATTTGTGGAAATAATATACATTTCTTTCACTTTATACAGTGGTTTAAGGTTTTGGTGACCTTTATGTAGGACTCTTTGTATAGGGTTATAAAGATAATTATGAAAAATTAATAAGGTGCGCTTTCTGTACAGTCCTACCTAGTACATACAGTAGATGTGTCACGGAATTGAACACTGTTTTCTAAATCTTGTCTTCCAATACCTGGAAATACAATGTAATATGTATGTGATCATTAATATATGGTATCATAATAATCAAAAGAATAAAATGTTAGTAGTATACATTAAATCAGTCGATAGAGTATGATGTCAATGAAGCTCAATTTATGTGTCTACATAACTAGCTTGCATAATGGGATAAAACGTTTGTAAAAAGCGTACAATCCTACATAACAAGCAAGTAATAGTAGAACTATTTGCTTAGTGTCTATGACTGATTCATCTGTGCATCTCAGTACTAGAAAACTGTATGAGATTTATACACTGCTTTCCATGCAGATAGCTATGCCGGGTGCATGAATCCGAAATGAAATTTTCCGTTCAACAGCTTATGTACCACCATAGACTAATGAAATACTCTCAGAAGGTAAAACCCTACTAATGTTATTCAACAGTTAGCTTGTCATAGCTCATTAAAATAAATAGAAACTTGTCTGATCCCTGCTGGCGCCTGATAAAGCACTGCTGTGATCACACCACATGAACATTCTTTGATGAGTTATGGCTTTTGATTTTATATAAAATAGTGACTTTAAGTAAAAATAATGCATTATAATTCAAAACAAGTATTAGTAAATGTAACAACCGAAAAAGACAAGGTGTGAAATAACAAGAGAAATACCTGACTTGGGTACAAATGCTGGCATCTTCAGGGTTTACTCCATACACGTAATATTTAAGACAATTGTGGTCATTTACTATGCCCCTTGTAAAGCGAGAGTTTTAATTGGTTCTTCCCCTTTAACATGATTTAACTGCTTAGTGATGTCTATACCTAGCCGCATTTCTGCAGTATGAGGTAACTGTACATGTGTGCTAACCTTTAGGTGGGGCTAGGAAGGGCCAGGAGAGAACAATTCATTTTGGAACAGAGAGCTCAGCTCCATTGAAGACATCATCAGGGTAAGAAGTCTTGCTACTATCACCTCTCTTTGTATCATATGGACGTCGGACGAGTAGCATGTTGAATGCAGGTCGATCGGAGCTCGCTCATTTGTTTGCGCAACTCTCTGTGACTGTTCCTTAGCTTTATCTTTGTATATATTAGTGTATTTTATGTACCGTTGTCTATTTTTTTCACAAACTTCTGATCTCCCCATAATACACCCCTGTATCACAGGTTTGTGACTTTTTAATTGCCATTGTGATTAAATTTAGTCTTAAGTGGAGTTTCAATGCCGCCTTTCTAAAATGGTGGAGTGGCGAGGTATAGGCGTGGCCAACAGCCCTACCACATCCCCTACCAGTTTCACCTGTTTCCTGTGTTTCCAGGTGTAAATGATGATTGAAATCTACCCCAGCTATCTACTGGCGGTGCAGGGAATGTCAAAGACCCACATAAAAGGCCAGGTATTGATAAATGACCCCTAATATGTGCATGGTTGTTTTCATTTATGAATAAATATATAAGGAACTTGCATTCCCTGAATTTAATGCAGGCCATTATGGCACCAAAAGAGGTAAAATACAGAGTGGCCTCAGCATACCTGCCCTGCTCTGCACCAGAAACAAGTGGCATTCCTCTCATCTGGAGCATCGTACACAGCAGACTTGTTGAAGTGGTCCCATGTACCCCAAAATGTGTTGTCATTGTGAATATTACCAATAAAAATATTCATCTACATCCTTCAGGTTGTGAATTTGCACCATTGAGCTATCATCTTGAAGTGGAACCCAACCAGTCCACACTTTGCTCTTCAGCCACACTACTTCATTCCTGTGGTGGGCTGGCACCCACCCTGGAGTCCAAGATAGCATCGGCTGTACTGACCGCTAGCCAATTAACTTCAAGCACTTATTGGAGTTGTGCCCATCTTGCACAACACAAATAGGTGAACACGAATAACATAGCCCCCAGAGGGATACATCTGTACTTACCCTATGAGGGGCTTTTTTTCATGTGCCACATCTCTTGACATATATAGAAAGGAAGATATCATTTATCATTTTATGGCTACATTGATAAATTGACCAATGTTTGTTTTGCTTCTTTCTGGATCATTAAGTTATCTTTGGTTGGAGCTTGGTTGTTTGTCCATTTTAACCCCTTGAGGACACAACCAGTTTCTACCTTAAAGACCGAGCCTAATTTTGCAAAGCTAAAATGTCACTTTATGTGGTAATAACTTTGAAATGCTTTTACCGATACTGAAAATGTTTTCTCGTGACCCATTGTGCTTCATGATAGTGGTATATTTAAATTTGAATTTGTCTGCTTTGAAGACAGATAGTAATAACTCATAAAATAGTTATTAATCAACATTCAAAAGCCTACTTTATGTTGGCATCATTTTGTAAATGTAATTTTATTCTTTTAGGACACTAGTAGGTTTAGAATTTCCCAAACCAACTTTTAAAGACTTATTCAGCTCTGAATAGAAATAGAAACCACCCATAATCAGTGCTTGGGGTCACAGCTTGCACACAGAAAAACTGGTGGAGAACTGGCCAAAAAAAAAATAATAAAAAAGCTCAGCGGCCACTGAAAGCAGACGGCAGGAAAGGGGGGGATAGGGATTTAGGGATTAGGGATCCTGGAACTGCTGAAAATGTACAATTAAATTATTGAACACTGCAGACGTTCCAGTAACAGCGCAGGTGCACCACAACTCCTAGCAGGCAGCAGGCAGCAGACAGCGGCACGCAGATCCTCTCTGCACGTAGTCATCAACTGAGATGGCTGCCTGCAGAGAGACTTTTACTATTCTATTTGCCCCTCTACCGCACTGGTTGTCTAGTATGGTATACCAGCCAATCACAGCACCTACAGGAGTGATTGGTGCTGTCCATTTCAGCAGCAATCACACCCATCGCAGCCCATCTGAAGCCCCCTCACTGGCTTTTACAATGGGAGCTGCAATTGGACAGGGGGATGGTACAACCTCCCTTGACTAAGAAGGCTGGCCATAGGGGACAGGCACCATCTAAGCCCAGTCATTGTGCGAGTAGGCTTGGTGACAGGTTTTCAGAGCTCCTTGCATGTAAGGAGCATGTCACGGTCGTTATGTTTGCTACATGTAGGGTGCGTGTCCTCAAAGGGTTAATCCTCTACAACTTGAACATTCATTTACAGCACTACTATTACAGTTTTATCTTAAAATGCAATATAAGAGTTAGTGGATACCTCTAAGTCCTGCAGTGTAAGCAGTCACAGCTCTACCATAATTCAGCCTTCTTTCCAGTCCAATTTTTTGAGCGTTTCTGGTCATAGCACTACCACGAAATGAAACTTGATGATGATCTTGATTAAAAAAGTGTTCATTCTGATTTCTTGATACTGTATAAGTAAAACAGTAATTCCTTTATCTGATTTGTCATCTTGCATAATTTTTCAACATCAGCCAACAGCATTGTAATATCAATCAGTAATAAATATGCACCAATCAGAGAAAACATTTAAACCACTGAAAGGTGAAATGAATAACACTGACACAATGGGCAGGTGAGCATCAGGACTTAATCACATTTTCTTTTACATAATGAATATGGCAGGGTGTATGTTAGTCCCTTATCTGGGAACAGATGGCACTAGAATATTATTGGAAAAAGGCAAGATAGTGAAGGCAGTGTGGTGCTCTAGGCAAAGTTCTTAGAAACCTTGGGCCCTGACATTCATGTGGATGCTAGTTAGTACCATCTACAGTACCTAAACATTGTTTTAGACCACTTGGTAACAGTATTCCCTAATGGCAGTGGTATCTTTCAGCAGGATAATCGACCTTCAAGTTATTCCCTGTAAATTCCTCAGATGTCAGACCTATTCAGCATCTGTGTCATGTGCTGGAAAAACAAGTATGAACCATGGAGACTTTGGCTTGCAACTTACAAGACTTAAAGGAACTGCTAGTACCACTGGATACCTTCAGAGGTCTTGTGGAGTCAATGCCTCAATGGGTCAGAGCTGTTTTGGCAACACAAGGGACACTCCCAAAATCTTAGGCAAAAGGTTTTAAGGGACATCTGCCAGCAGATTTGTACCTATGAAGCTGACCTGTTGCATGTGGGCTTGGCACCTGAAGACATCTATGTTGGTTCATGTTCATATGTGCCCTTATTGCTGAGAAAAAATGTTTTAGTATACGCAAATGAGCCTCTATGAGCAACGGAGGTGTTGCTGTTACATCTAGAGACTCGGCTCTCTTTGCAACTGCCGTGCCCTCTCCAGTTTGATTGACAGGACCAGGCAGTGATTCATCATCAGACCTGGCCTTGTCAATCAAAGCTGGGCACACCCGTAGGAGACAATTTAATGTTATTGCTGATCTCTGAGTATACATAGATAAAGAAAGATGGATGATAGATAGACAGACTGTGCATAAGCTATACATTCAGCAGTTGTATTTAATGGATTTGGTTACGGTAGCATTCCAGAGGTCATTAACACTCATCCAACAGTCCCAGCAGCCACATCACTGATTGTATAAATAACTAAATAATTGAATAAAACCTCCAATGTTCACCTCTTTCCATTAAGGTGAGTTGACAGCCTTTTAATGAAAAATTATGCACTGTTACAGAAGACCCCAGTAACACTAAATGTATTGTAGACAAGGCTAATAAAGGGGGAAATCCTGGGGAGATGCACTAATTAAACTCATATTATCTAAAGCAAGATGTTAGAATGCCACTAATGTGTATAAATGAACGTCATGGCATTGAGAAATAATAATAATAATAATAATAATAAGTGTTTTTATTTAATGAACATTACCCATTGCAATATTTTTCAGCAGTACATTGGGAATTTTTTTTTTTTTACACTTACCAGGTGCTGAAAATGTTCTTTGCAAACGGAATGAAACACTTTGTTCCGTGGAGCAAGCAGGAAGCAGACATACAGAGACCACTGTGTGAGGAACATTTAGCGACCAAAGCAAACTAGAGACAAAAAAAAATGCAAGTTTGCCAACCTCTAGCAAAGATGCTAAAGTAACATCTTGCTGTTAGGTTGTAATTAAGAAAATGCATATTCTTGCACTACAAATTGTGGCTGAAAAGACTAGCTGAGAAAAGCACAACAGCAGAAAACCCAGAATAGACCATTTGTATTGCTGTCATTAGGGAGAAGTTAAGGTCTCATAAATTCATAAATAGCTGAGAAGAGAATATGGTGTGCATTTTCTGCAGTTATTGAAAATGTACAAAATGGCCCATGAAAAGCCCTATGCAAGCCTTGTGTAAGGTCCTCTGTATAGACTGGGTTTATGCTTAAAGCAACCTTCTGGTTCAAGAAAAAAAAAACACTAACTGGGAGACAAATAGAAACATTACATGGTGGCTCTTATTTATCTTTTTAGCTGGCGGCCCTGTGAATTCTCAGTCTCACTCACACTGTGCATCGGTAGTCCAAGCACTTCCTACTTGTCCCGCCTTGCTCTTGAATTGGACAGCACTGTTCACGTGAGCAATGCTGGTCAATCCAAGGCATTCCTCAGTCTGAGAAATGGTGTGGCCATCTTGGTTGATAGAAGAGGTGCCTGGGAACTGACGGATCTGCAGCTGAAAAGATGAAAGGTTGTCACCAGGTAAGTGTTCTGTTTTGTTTCCCAGTTAATGTGCTTTAATTGAAAATGTTGCAGATTTTCCATGGAAAATCAATAACCGATTCTAGTACCAGCCATGTGGATGAGATGGGTACTCACACGCTGCATAATTTTACCAAATGGCCTGCAGTTTAAATTTTTAATCCACAGCTTGTCAGTTTCTGCTGCGGATTTACTGTGGATTTGAAGTGAAATCCATGGGCAGATTCACATCATATTTTTCTGTCCTATGTGGATGTATCCTATGTAGGTGTTTAGCAGAGGAATATCTTTCAGATAAATTATAACTTGGTGTTGCATTTGGCAAATAAACAGAAGAATGCAGGTGCTGCAACCAATAGCATTTTTCAAAGACTGAGTTGGACCATGTGAAGAAAATTACCAAGAGGTGAGCCTTCTTATACCACACAGGGGTATATAACTCTACTTTTTACAAGATACTAAGCCACCTTATCATTACAACCTGTATATCAGACATGCTGCAGTGGACTGGGCTTTCCTGATGTGGACCCTACACTCAAATTGAAAGGGGTTCTCCTGGATTTACATATTAATGGCCTATCTTCAGTATAGGTCATCAATATGAGATCGATGGTAGTCCAACTCCCGTCACCCGCCGATCAGCTGTTGAAGCCATGGTCCTCACCAGAGCTTTGGTGAGTAGTGTGGCCTCTGCACAGTTATCGCAGCTCAAAACAATGGAAGAGTCAGCAGAAGACATGGGATTAAAGATCAAGACTGGATCTGTGCAGCATAAATTAATCAGGTATAAGAGCGAGGCCAATGTGTTGAATTAAATAGAACCTGCCACGCTGTACATGCAGTTCTGTCTACTGTATGAACCTCATATTACAGAGCAGAGGATATTGAGCAGAGTATATAGTATAGCATATAGGTTTGTGGAACAAATTCAGAAGAACTTGTATTTTATCCATCGGAATCCCTTGGAAGATATATGGTAAGACAGCACTACTCACATTTGCCATGCAAGTGTTCCATTCAGCGGCGGTGCCAGCAGCGTTGGGCCCCCGTGGTAAGTCAAGAGGAGAAGGATGCTGTAGCACTCAGTGTCTTCAATAATTCATACTTTATTCACCAAAGAAAAGCGACGTTTTGACCAGTGTTGGTCTTTTTCAAGCAAAGGTGTAGCATATCACAGTGACATATATATACATATTGCAAAGCACAAAGTAATCAATAAGGGCCACCCACTGTGGGTGGCTCCTCCCTAGTACCCCAATCTATCAATTGTGTATAATATAGATATATGGTGAGAAATGTAAGTAAATAAACCACATACCACAAGTACATACTCCTTAGCTTTGAAAAATATTTAAAAAAACAAAACACACTTATGACTTTATATGTACTGATACTTGGGTCTGAGGCAGCCTTCAGTATCTCGTGATAGACTTTAATGCAGTCTGCTGCGGTCCTCCCAGGTGGTCCTACTCTGTAGAGGGAAGGTTGGCAACAGAGATGAGCAAAGTATTGTAAAATTCGATTCGGCTGCTTAGTGCATTTCTTTGTAAATAGTGAGTGCAATGATCATAGCTGATCATGGCATCTGACAGTAATAACACAGTATAAAATAAAAAATAAATTAAATCATACTTAAATCATCCATTTGATCGCGACGAGCCGGTCGCCGCCATCTTGATTAAAGATCTAGCGCTTGCTCAGGCAGCCCATGATGTTGACCAGCGTGGTCACAGCACATAGTATTTAGTCCGAGATCTTCAATCCACATGGGCGATGGCTGACTTGTCGCGATCAAATAGATAAGGTAAGTATGATTTATTTAATTTTTTACTGCCATACATGGAAAACCAATTTGCTTCCACGAAGCACAAGGTAATTCGGCTTTGCGGCAAATTGATTTTTCCCTGAAATTTGGATCACTTGGTTCACTTAGTGAACTTCGATTCACTCAACACTAGTTGTTAATTACTGCTTAGAGCCTCTCACTAGACTCCTAATCACAGAAAGAGCAGAGATATACCATGAATGAGTAAATTACGTTTATAAATTAAGTTATACAAAACCTTTCCGAATAACACTATCTATCAATCTACTCAGCTCATTCTGCTGTATAACATGTTGCAGATCGGACTGCATTGTCATTGTGATAGCTTCCCTTTAAGCACCATTAACCGGTAGCATGGGCTAACCATGTGTTTACCTGCTTTTACTGCTCAAGCACACAGATGCTCTTTTAGCTGAAGTACTCCAAATCCTTTTCTCCGTTATTGGCAGAAACATGCAGTATAGCAGATTTTTATTCATTATGCTGACTTTTGAAGTAACTGGAAATCTCTGTATAACTTCCCGCCATAACAATGTGAATAAAGCTTTGTAAGTCATAACAGGAGCTACAAAAAGCAGTGACATTCTAACACCTGTAATTAGTCTCACACTGAAAATATGGCATCTCAAGCAACTTGCTTCCAGACTGACGTGCCAACGTTAGTAATGATTCCAATCTCCCTAAAACTGTTCATTCATACAGTAGCTGGTGTCAGAAAATATTCAGTTTCCAGATGTATGAAAGATCACTGAGTAGCAGTGTCAATTGCACAATGACACTTAGCAGCAGACCAGAACTTTCTTCATGCAGTTTAAAGAGGGCCTACTAAGCTAAAAATTTAGTAAACCTTGTGATTTATACATTTATATCTTAGCTTTTTACACTACCTGTGAAGAGCTATCGGTACAGTAGGGAGGTGTTATCAGTGACTGACAGGTACCTCTTATGCACACTTAGGGCTCTTGCACACAACCGTATGTATTTTGTGGTCTGCAAAAACAGATCTGCAAAAAATACGGATGACGTCCGTGTGCATTCCATATTTTGCAGAATGGAACAGCTAGCCCCTAACAGAACAGTACTATCCTTGTGGAATGCGGACAATAGTAGCACATGTTCTATCATTTGGCGGAACGGACATACGGAAACGGAATGCACACGGAATAACTTCCGTTTTTTCTGCGAATGGTATGGTGAAATGAATGGTTCCATGTACAGTCCGCAAAAAAAAAAAAAAAGGAACAGACACAGAAAGAAAATACGTTCGTGTGCATGAGCCCTTAGACACAATGCTGTCGTCAGTCACTGATAACACAAAAGCTAAGATGTCAACATATAAATTACATTCACTTTGCCCACAAAACTATACATCAATCTGCTCAGCTTCTCCTGCTCTATAACATGGTGCTTTCAGATTGCACTGCATTTTGTGGTGACAGGTCCTCTTTAACACTTTATTATCCCATCGATATAAATACATGTGTTTTTCTTCTCCAAATGAGCATGTGCATGAAAGTCCATGATCAGACAAAAAAAAAAAAAAAAACTATTCCTTCCAGTACCCTATCACTTTGTCAGTTGCAAAAACACAATATCACAGCTATGGTATCAGATCACAGAACAGGTAGCACAACCGAGGAGAGAAGGCAATAGTTCCATACTTAAAAAAAAAAAAAAAAAAAAAGCGAGAAGAATATTGGATTCATAAGCTTCAGACTTTGGAGCCTATGGATCTAAATAGGGAGTATGAACTGAATAGTTTTTTTTTAATGTTTATCTAACTTTTTACTCAATTCGCTTACTAAGTGTATATATAAAAAAGTCTAATATACATTATACATTTTGTTTCAGGTCACACATTGAAGGTGATATACAATTGATATGAGAACTCATAAAATGGAGGATCAGCATATTTTCTGTGTATAATTGTTGCTATGGTGATGTGATGTCATCACTAGGTGTCTGGGGTGTTATACAATGGGTTATACAATGGGGGTATATGTATGCTTGAAGAAGTCTCGTGCCGGAGCCAAAACTTGTCACAACTATTCATATTGATGCAATAATAAGGCATTAAACTGCATGAAGCGAGTGCCGGTCTTTCTATATACTAGTGGATGCCTTTCCTAGAAGCAAACACAGCATAAAAATGGTAACGTAGTGCTGACTGGAATATAGACTGGATTTAACAGCAGACATATTGATAAGCAACATCTACTTCTTTTTGGTGCACTTTATGCCCACTTCCATTCTGCTGGCAGGGGCATTGCATCACTTACCTTCTGCCTGTGTGTGCATTACAAAGACCTTTCCCTGTAGCACTGCAGAAGTTAATACCCTTTCCAATCCTGAGCCCAGCTGTCTGACTAATGAACTAATCAACCCTCCTATACAGCTATGTTGCTGACCTCACTTCCTTGCTTGCTCGCTACAGATCTTGATAGGTCTCTCTAGCTTGCTAGAGCCTGTGAAAGAGCTATAATCCATTTGTCTGCCTGTGTACTGATGGTTGCCTGTTTCCTGATCCACTGCAACCTAACCTGACCTTTGTTTTGTTTCACAGATTCACATAAATTCTGCCTGCCTTGACCCCTGCCTGTTTCATGACTATACGTATTGCTTAATCTCTTGCTACCATGCATTGGTGTCTCTAATCCCTGTGGGTCAGCAGCCAACCACACTGGTACTGTTCAAAGAGGTTGCAGCCTAGTGGCTCCTCTGTAGCGAAGGCCAGATCTCTATATAAAACGTGAAAACCAGGAGACTGCCGGGATAACATCCTCAGGACTAGCCAAAGTCAAAATGGTTGGCTGGCACAGTGGGTCCACATGCACTGTCTGTACCATATCGTACTTGTAGCCCCATGCAGTTAGAATCACTTGAGAGCCCAATACTGAGGTAAAACACAAGCCGAGCATCTGTAAAAGAATATAACTTAGCAGTGATGTTAGAAATGTAGCTCCTGATGTGAAGATGGGTGTTGTGAGAACTATTCACGAGATGAAACACTGTGAGGCTTTATTAAGTCTAATGATAGCAGTAAAGTAGGCAGCTGCATTTTATATGAAGCAGCTTACAGAGTCTAACTATAAGATTTCAGGATAGAAGTTGTAAAGTCAGCATGCCTATTTCTTTTATTATAAGAAAATGTGAACTTTCTTTCCCTGTACTTTCATTGCACGTGTGAGTCATGAGACCAATGACTGGAAAAGGCAGAATTCTTTTTACTTTGTAATAAGTATGACCTAGCAGGCAACCTTCACGGTAGGAAAGTTGTTCTGGATGCAGCGGTACAGAAGCAGCCACACAGCAAAAACTATCAAGAAAAGACGTGAAATTCATTTGCTGTTTTTATGTGTTATGATGCATGACAATGTCACAAAATTTACTGAGCTAGTCTGAAGTGGAACAGAAGCCTAAACAATTGTGACCTTAGTTCCCTTACTGAAGATGTTGGTAGATATTGGATGTGCAGTAATATGCAGCTGGGACTTTTCTTAAAAAGATATTTAAAAACATTGGATGTAGTAAACTTTGAGTATAGAGACAAGAGATGAGACAATATATGTTAAATTGTTAAATGGATTTTATATATATATATATATATATATATATATATATATATATATTAGATGAAGGACCCGGGTATATTTAATCTATTTTATTTAATGTTTGTGTGTGTCGTTAAGATATTGAGAGTGACCTCTATAGTGCTCGCCCCTTTAACAGTGACCTCCACAGCAGGCCGTCCCTTAACAGAAATGTCCACAGCGCCCTCCCCTTTAACTGTGACCTCCACAGCAGCTAGGGTGGCCACTGTCTTCACCCCAGAGAGCAGGACCTCACCGGCCATGCCACCAAACGTAAAACCGTGCCCCCAGTCCCCATGAAGCCACACCCCGAAACATGAGGCCACGCCCCCATGGCTCTGTGAAGACACGAAGGAAAAGCTGTCTGAGCATGAGCTACTAAAAGGGTGGACATCCCTACGCCCGTCCAGGCACTGTGCCAGACGGAGGACAGGCAGCCAGAAAACCGGACTGTCTAGCCTAAAGCCGGACGTCTGGCCACCCTAACATCAGCCTGCCCCTAGGGTGACCAGAGGTCCAGTTTTAGGCTGGACAGTCTGGCTTTCAGACTCCCTGTCCACCGTCCAGCGCAGGGCCTGGACAAACACAGGGATGTCCACCCTTTCAGTAGCTCACGCTCAGACAGCTTCTCCTCCGTGTCTTCATGGAACCAAGGGGCGTGGCCTCATGTTTAGGGGTGTGGCTTCATGGGGACCGGTGGCATGGCTTCACGTTGGGGGGGAGGCTGGACTGTCTGGCTTTCAGACTCCCTGTCCTCTGTCATGCGCAGGGTCTGGATGGACACACGGATGTCATTTTGAACAGCTCACTTTCAGACAGCAGCACTGTGCAGTCTGAGCATGAGCTGCAGGGAGAAAGTCACCCTCCCTCCCCTGCAGCTGACAGAAGTTGATTTTTACCTTCATTTTTTCAATCCCGGTCAGATGCGGCATGGAAGGAGCATGGCTTGACTGAGTCGGGGGCGTGACTTAGTGGGACCTGGGGGTGAGGCTTTTAAGTCCTTTTTTGAGGGTGGCCTGAATTACAGGTCAATGCCATAGTAATTTAGGAGAAAACACAGTGGGTAGCAATGGAAGGAAACATCTTTTATTACTACTGAACGGTAAATATGTGAAATTTACATTATATGAGGTAATGATTGATGATGAGTTAGTCTAAAACATAAGTTATATTTATGGTAACCGGAATACTCCTTTAACAGTGTCATCCACAGCGCTCTGCCCCTTTAAAGCAGACCTACAGCAGTGAACTGGCTAGGTTGTTATGGAAACCTGGTGTGTGTGGAGACTAACTGTCTGTGAGCTTCTATTGGCTGATAAGGGTCATGTGACCAGGCTTCTATTGGCTAACGCATTTTTTGGGAATATCTCAGGAATGGTACGTCCTGGAGAGCTGAGACTCATTCTAAAAACTTCCTGGACACCTGATCTACCTGTGTGCCAAATTTCGTGATTGGAGCTGCGACGGTGCAGATTCCTTTAGCGGACATACACACACGCACACACGCGCACACACATATATACACTCAGCTTTATATATTAGATATATATATTTTGTTATGTTGCAGCCTTGAGCTATAATAAAACATTAAAAAAGGTAAAATAAGTATGCCGCCTCTCGAAACAATCAGGGGGAAAGTATTTTTTCAAAGAGATGCAGCATTCCACCAATCTGGGCTTTATAACTAGAGGTGGCTAGAAAGAGGCCCCTACTAGCACCTAAAGGACTCTCAGACTCTGAGAAACAAGATTCTCTTGTCTGATGAAACCAAGATTTAACTTTTTTACTTTAATTCTACGCATTATATTTGGAAGAAACCAGGCACTGCCCAATACTATCCCTATAGTGAAGCATGGTGGTGGCAACGTCATGCTGTGGGAGTATTTTTCAGTGGCTGGGATAGGGAGACTAGTCAGGGTTGAGCGAAAGCTAAACAGAGCAAAGTACAGAGATATTGTAAATGAAAACCTGATCCATAGTGCTCTGGACCTCAGACCGGGTTGAAGGTTCACCTTCCAACAAGACAATGTTCCTACGTACACAGCCAAGACAACACAGGGGTGGCTTAGTGACTACTATGTGAATGTCCTTGAATGGATCAGCTAAAGCCATTTCTTGGCTTGAGAGGATCTGCAGAGAAGAAAATCTCCAAATCCAGGTATGCAAACCTTGTGGCATCATAGCCATGAAGACTGGAAGCTGTTAACACTGCCAAAGCTAGTTCAAGTAAGTGCTGAGTAAAGAGTCTGAATACTGTTGATGCAAGATTTTCCTTTTCCTTAAATTAGCAAAGATTTTGAACATTCTGTTTTCACTTTCTCATTATGGGGCATTGAGTGCAGAAAAAAAAACTGTGGTCATGCAGGTGGAATACTGGTGGAAGAAAGGTATATTTCACCCAGATTTCTCACCTGGGTGAAGTAAGTGTAATCCAGGAAGTGCTGTGGTCTGAACAAACTTAGTTGTTTAGGCAGGATTTTTACTAAAAAATTCTTGGGGCCTGGATTATGCAGAACGGTTGTTAAGGTTGATGGTGGGATAAACCGTTCCCTCCCTTCCAGTCCAGCTTGTTGGTCTTTGCCCTAAAACACCTGAAGACGGTTAGCCTTGTTAGGGAGCTATATAAGGGGTTCTGTAGCTCACTTAAAGTAGATCTTCAAGGAGAGCACATGGTGCTAAGACTACTGAGGACCAGTGAGCAACCTTCATGCCGTGGGAACGACAGACTAACTGCTCTAGCCTAGGTGAGATTCTTTATATTGTTAGTCAGTCCCAGACAGGAAGGTTTTTGTTTTTGTGATTTGTTGCTGAAATGCTGGAAAACCTTGGTTACGCTAAAGAAAGCATGTTTTGATTTAAAGGGGTTGTCCGAATTATTTTTTGGTCCTTTGTATGTTTCTAACTAGTCAGATACAACAGTTTTTCCATATACATTCTGCTTCTAAAGCTGGTGGTTTCTCAGGTTTCAATGAGAGTCACATGACCTGTGATGTCAGCTTGCCTCCCTGCTAATCTTGCATTCATGCACAGAGCCTGTATAGGAGACTTCACTGTGCTGGCCACACCCCCCTGCTCTGCCGCTGCTGCTATCTGCTCTCTCCCTGGATTCTTTCAGATAAAACATTAACCCCTTCAGCCAGAACACACTGAAGGCTTTACAACAGCAGCTGCAGATGTAAAGAGACACAGGATCTGCTCTCCTCACCTTACAGACACAAAGTTGATACTGGAGCTGATCTGGAGAGTATTGTATTGTACAAGACAGGTAAGGGGTAAGATCCTGTGTGTATCAGCAGTGTCATTGTACAGCTGGGACTTGTAGTCCTACACACACAACATGCTGCTGAGTATCCCAGCAGACATGTCACTCAGGGCAGCATTTGCAGAGCAGGGGGAGAGGCAGAGATTGTTATTACTGCAGGTAAACAAAGACCAGAAGAGAACCAGGGAAATGTGGAAATATAGATTTTTTTTTTGCCTAAAACTTGCTTAACTTAGTTATATATTGCTGCCCATCAGATTTAAAGTACTATATATTTTTTGTCATAACTCGGACAACCCCTTTAACCTCGTGAAACTGAACCATAATAAAGTGAACTTTATGCCACCAGTGAGTGTCCCTAACAGTACGCTACACCCCACAGTGCTACAGTGTGTGTATGTATATATATATATATATATATATATATATATAACAGTGCCTTGTGAAAGTATTCGGCCCCCTGAAACTTTTCAACCTTTTGCCACATTTCAGGCTTCAAACTAGAAGATAAAACATTTTAAATTTTTGGAATGAAGAAACAACAAGTGGGTCACAATTGTGAAGTGGAATGAAATTTATTGGATCATTTAAACTTTTTTTGTAATAATAAAACTGAAAAGTTAGGCGTGCAAAATTATTCGGCCCATTTACTTTCAGTTCAGAAAACTCACTCCAGAAGTTCATTGAGGATCTCTGAATGATCCAATGTTCTCCTAAATGACTGATGAAGATAAATAGAATCCACCTGTGTGTAATCAAGTCTCCGTATAAATGCACCTGTCCTGTGATAGTCTCAGGGTTCTGTTTAAAGCACAGAGAGCATCATGAAGACCAAGGAACACACCAGGCAGGTTCGTGATACTGTTGTGGAGAAGTTTAAAGCCGGATTTGGATACCAAAAGATTTCTCAAGCTTTAAACATCCCAAGGAGCACTGTGCAAGCGATCATATTGAAATGGAAGGAGTATCAGACCACTGCAAATCTACCAAGACCTGGCCATCCCTCAAACCTTTAATCTCAAACAAGGAGAAGACTGATCAGAGATGCAGCCAAGAGGCCCATGATCACTCTGGATGAACTGCAGAGATCTACAGCTAAGGTGGGAGAGTCTGTCCATAGGACAACAATCAGTTGAACACTTCGTTTACAGTTTGCCACAAGCCACCTGGGAGACACACCAAACATGTGGAAGAAGGTGCTCTGGTCAGATGAAAGCAAAATCGAACTTTTTGGAAACAATGCAAAACTATGTTTGGCGTAAAAGCAACACAGCTCATCACCCTGAACACACCATCCCCACTGTCAAACATGGTGGTGGCAGCATCATGGTTTGGGCCTGCTTTCATCAGCAGGGACAGGGAAGATGGTTAAAATTGATGGGAAGATAAATGGAGCCAAATACAGGACCATTCTGGATGAAAACCTGTTGGAGTCTGCAAAAGACCTGAGACTAGGACGGAGATTTATCTTCCAACAAGACAATGATCCCAAACATAAAGCAAAATCTACAATGGAATGGTTCAAAAACAAACGTATCCAGGTCCTAGAATGGCCAAGTCAAAGTCCAGACCTGAGTCCAATTGACAATAGGTGGAAAGAGCTGAAAACTGATAGAGATATACCCCAAGCGACTTGCAGCTGTAATCGCAGCAAAAGGTGGCGTAACAAAGTATTAATGCAAGGGGGCCAAATAATTTTGCACGCTCCACTTTTCAGTTTTATTATTACAAAAAAAATTTAAATGATCCAATAAATTTCGTTCCACTTCACAATTGTGACCCACTTGTTGTTGATTCTTCACCAAAAATTTAAAATGTTATATCTTTTTGTTTGAAGCCTGAAATGTAGCAAAAGGTTGAAAAGTTCCAGGGGGCCGAATACTTTCGCAAGGCACTGTGTGTCTGTGTATGTGTGTGTGTGCGTGTACATATACATATATATATATATATATATATATATATATATATATAGCTATAGCATTATATTATCATGCTGTATATTTGTGATTTCCTGTTGACCAGTGGTATCTACAATACACCACAGTGAAATAAACCAACATGTTAACTAACATAGTATATAGTGTAATAGTAATGTTGTTGTATGTACTGTGCCTAGTGATTTATTAGTATATTATGTGTACAGTCCCGTTACGGCTCACGTCCGTGCCAGGCCCAGACATGCGCTGTACACTTCTCACTGTGGGCAGCTGCATCAGTAAACTGACTGCGCATGCCCAAGCCCGGCACTGACGCAAGCTGTCTCGGGATTTCAGAGAGCAGAGTCCATGATATAAGGGTACTGGGCTGGCTTACATTGAAACATGGGAGGAGGGATAAAGGTGTTCTCAGGAGAACATGGACACTTGCATTCAGAGAGGAACGCCCCTGGACACTTGCAGCTCATTTGCTTATATCTTCAAACTTCGCTTATTCAACATCAAAGATACAGAACATAGTAACATAGTAACATAGTTTACAAGGCCGAAAAAAGACATCTGTCCATCCAGTTCGGCCTGTTTTCCTATAAGTTGATCCAGAGGAAGGCAAAAAAACCCTGTGAGGTAGAAGCCAGTTTTCCCCACTTTAGGGAAAAAAATTCCTTCCCGACTCCAATCAGGCAATCAGAATTACTCCCTGGATCAACGACCCCTCTCTAGTAACTATAACCTGTAATATTATTACCCTCCAAAAATACATCCAGGCCTCTCTTGAACTCTTTTAGTGAACTTACCATCACCACCTCCTCAGGCAGAGAGTTCCATAGTCTCACTGCTCTTACCGTAAAGAATCCTCTTCTATGTTTGTGTACAAACCTTCTTTCCTCCAGATGCAGAGGATGTCCCCTCATCACAGTCACAGTCCTGGGGATAAATAGATCATGGCAGAGATCTCTGTACTGACCTCTGATATATTTATACATAGTTATTAGATCTCCCCTCAGTCGTCTTTTTTCTAAAGTGAATAAGCCTAATTTTGATAATATTTCTGGGTACTGTAGTCCACCCATTCCAGTTATTACTTTAGTTGCCCTCCTCTGAACCCTCTCCAGCTCTGCTATGTCTGCCTTGTTCACAGGAGCCCAGAACTGTACACAGTACTCCATGTGTGGTCTGACTAGTGATTTGTAAAGTGGCAGGACTATGTTCTCATCACGGGCATCTATGCCTCTTTTGATGCAACCCATTATCTTATTGGCCTTGGCAGCAGCTGTCTGACACTGGTTTCTGCAGCTTAGATTTCTGTTCACTAAAATTCCTAGGTCCTTTTCTATGTCAGTTACCCAATATTTTACCATTCAGTATGTACTGGTGACTTGCATTACTCCTTCCCATGTGCATAACTTTACATTTGTCAGTGTTAAACCTCATCTGCCACTTCTCTGCCCAAGCCTCCAGTCTATAAGAAATAAGAAAGAAAGGGACGATCTGTTAACTGTTTATGTAATCTACAGTTAGAATGGTTTAATATGTCCAAAGTAGGTGACAGTTAATAGATAGGTAGAAGCAGCACTGCTATACCTGCAATGAGGTTTTTAAACAACCATATTGGTATCCTCCTCTGTGTCGGATTCAGTGGTGCACGCAGAATTCGGGTCCTGGCTCTGTGGTCCCGCAGTAATCCTAGTAAGTTTAGTAAATCCGCAGCACTCCTTCAGTTATTGCAAATCAGTGTGAACTTTATTGCAAAACCATCATGGTGATTAACAGCAATGGCGACGTTTCGGCTACAAACAGCCTTTCTCAAGGCTTGAGAAAGGCTGTTTGTAGCCGAAACGTCGCCATTGCTGTTAATCACCATGATGGTTTTGCAATAAAGTTCACACTGGTTTGCAATAACTGAAGGAGTGCTGCGAATTTACTAAACTTACTACAAAGTAGGTGACAGACTCCCTTTAATGGGAGCAGTGCTGCAGTTACCAGCTCTGTCTTCTAGACAATGGAGGAAGCTAGGTATTTCCTACATCGGAGCAACATTGGAACAGCTGATCATGAGGGTTTGGGGGTGTTGTACCCACACAGATCAGATATTGATGGTCTATGCTGAGGATAGGCATCAATAACAAAATCCTGAAAAACCTGTATAATGGGAGAAATTGACATATTAGTTTTTAGTAATATTTTTATATACTTTTATAGGGGGAACGCTTTGTTCCACTAATAAACCCCTAATCTCTTATCAGTATCCACAGCATGTAGTGATGGATTTAATGAATCGGTACAAATTGTATGTAGCAAACTTCCTCGTGTGTATACAATCCACCTCTCAAAATCAACATTTCGCTTATATAATGTCTCATAGTAGGCACAAGTAAAAGTTACATTACATACGTATTGTAGAATGCAGATATGTCAGAGTTATTGAAGTTCTTTACACTTAAAAATCGGATTGAGGAGTAGTTGATTTGAAGGGCCTGTAATAATAAAAACAATAATAATCAATTCAGAACTTTCAGAATTATACTTGAATGTACTATGATCATTACAATACATTTAACATTATAACATATATATGACCATACAATAGTATAGTAGAAAAAATAATATTTACCCTTTACCATCATCTTTACAACATCTGAAAAAAATCCAACTGTGCTCCAGTGCTAAAGATGGTGACCATGTTCCTTCAATGGTTTCAAAGGGTGTTCTTTGTACATATCAGTACGTGCCATCTTACCTTCCCTGATATAGCTAGTGACACAACCTGATTTTCACAGCAGTATGTTATCTGCTGCCAACAACGTCAATGGCTATGTAACATCACACTCATATTCTAGCCACTGTTGACCAAAGCTAAATTATTTATTAATTAAAGGGGCTGTCTCATCTCGCCGTTACTAAGGCAAGATGGGACTAAGTCCTGACCACCAGGCGGCTGGGAAACGGCGGAGCAGGCCAATGCTTTGTTGTTTCAGTAGCTCCGTTACAGTGCATGGGAACTCCTAAAACAGCGAGCACTGGTCCTCGCCACTGTTTACTGGGCACCTGTAGGTCGGGGCTTAGTCCTATCTTGCTTTAGTATTGGTGAGATGAAACAACCCTTTTAAGGTGTTGAATGACTCTCAGAAATAATTACAGTAAGAAATCGTTCCAGCTATCTCATTGTCTAGGTGCAGAATCAAGGGATCTACCATGCTCCCTTGCCTCCTCAATCTGCAGGGGGCTGCAATTAGACCCAAATGACTAGGGAACTCACCTGCCTGTGCCTGGCATCTATGCTCTTCAGCCATGAAGTTCAGCACAATGAGCTATATCATGTAATTGAGCAACCAGTAATATACCAATGCTGCAAGTGCGCCTGCATGCGATTCCTTTGGGAGCGCACCGTGCAGGTAACCTTTTAGGTCACCTTTAGGTCATGTCACACCAAACGGAGTTGCACAAGAATTTCTCTGCTTATCCTACTTTTACTGTAGTATTTAATATATCCACAGAATGCTCTCTTCTGCTGCAGAAATGCAGGGCATTTCACCATAGATGTCACCCTTGACATTACAAATGTAAAATCTGCTGTTAAATATGCAATAAAAATCAGCATCAAAATGATTTCCAATGCAGACTTGCTTCTCTGCAATGGCTTCTCTGCAACAAATTTTCCTTTCCAACTGACAGGGAGTCACTAACTCCAAAACCAACTTGGTTTCTACCTGTGTAAAGGGAGAATTATAGAAAACCAACTTATAGAATCTTTGACTATTTTTGTATTTATTTTGCCAGTGCTATAACTAGAGATGAGCGAGCACTAAAATGCTCGGGTGCTCGTTATTCAAGTCAAATTTTTCCCGATGCTCGGGTGCTCGTTTCGAATAACGAACCCCATTGAAGTCAATGGGAGACTTGAGCATTTTTGCAGGGGACCAAAGCTCTGCACAGGGAAGGTTGCGTGAAAACCTGGAAACCTAAGAAAATTATGGAAACACCACGGAAATGGACAGGAAACAGCAGGGGCAGCATGCATGGATGCCTCTGAGGCTGCCTAATCGTACCATTACCCCAAATTCTGGGCAACAGCCTGGTGGTGACCCTCAAGACAATTGTGCTGACCCAGACCAAGATGGTCAAGGCACATGCGCTGGCACATGTTAGGAAAGCACCCAACTAGGTGCAACAAAGGTCCATCACGGCCTGCGGGTGACACCACTGCCCATGCTGGCACTGCTGTCCTATCCCCCGCCCCAAGATGCAGGCATAAGCCTGACACAGCATGGCGGTGACACTAACAAGTGACCAAGTTAGATGAGGTAGCTGGTGAGCCACCCAAAAATTTAGCCTGACACAGCATGGCGGTGACACCACCAAGTGACCAAGTTAGATGAGGTAGCAGGTGAGCCACCCAAAAATTTAGCCTGACACAGCATGGCGGTGACACCACCAAGTGACCAAGTTAGATGAGGTGGCAGGTGAGCCACCCAAAAATTTAGCCTGACACAGCATGGCAGTAACACCACCAAGTGACCAAGTTAGATGAGGTAGCAGGTAAACCACATAAAAATTTATCCTGACACAGCATGGCGGTAACACCACTAAGTGCCCAAGTTAGATGAGGTAGCAGGTAAACCACATAAAAATTTATCCCGACACAGCATTGCGGTGAACCCAGAGTGACCAAGTTAGACTGAGGTAGCAGGTGAACCACATAAAAATTTACCCTGACACAGCATGGCAGTGAACCCAGAGTGACCAAGTTAGACTGAGGTAGCAGGTGAACCACATACAAATTTACCCTGACACAGCATGGCGGTGACAACAGAGTGACCAAGTTAGACTGAGGTAGCAGGTGAACCACATACAAATTTACCCTGACACAGCATGGCGGTGACAACAGAGTGACCAAGTTAGACTGAGGTAGCAAGTGAACCACATAAAAATTTACCCTGACACAGCATGGTGGTGACACCACCAATCCCTTGGTCAGACTGAGATTGCAGTCAAATGGCTGTAGTTGAGACTCCCAAAAAAATGTTTTAGAGTGTCTGAAATTGACTCTCCAAAAATTGTTTTGGAGTGTCTGTAATTGACCCTCCTAAAAAATGGTTTTTGAGTGTCTGTAGTTGACGCTCCTAAAAAATTGATTGGAGAGAGGGCCTGTAGGTGGCCCTCCGTAAACATTGTTTGAAAAGAGAGCCAGTTGGTCCTCTGAAAAATTGGCTGTTGGCTCAGCGTTTTGTGTAAGAAGAGAAGGAGGAGAGAATACATGAAGAATCTTCATGTTGAGCTGCTTTCCCCCGGTGGAGATTTGAATTCCGGTGAAATCCAGGCTTTATTCATTTTAATAAGCGTCAGCCTGTCAGCGCTGTCAGTTGACAGGCGTGTACGCTTATTAATGATGATGCCACCAGCTACACTAAAGACCCGCTCTGACAACACGCTAGCGGCATGGCAGGTCAGCACCTCCAAGGCGTACAACGCTAGTTCAAGCCAAGTGTCCAGCTTTGCAACCCAGTAGTTGTATGGAGCAGAGTGATCACGCAGGACGTTGGTATGGTCAGCTAGGTACTCCCTCACCATCTTTCTGAACCGCTTCCCCCTACTCTGCCTAGACTGGGGATGGGTGACATAGTCTTGCTGGGGTGACATAAAACTGGCAAAGGCCTTGGACAGTGTTCCCCTGCCAGTGCTTGACAAGCTGCCTGCTCCCCTCCTCTCCTCCGCTAGTTGGCCCACAGAACTACGTCCTCTGCCGCTAGCTATGTCACATGGGAAGGATAGTTTCAGCTTGTGCACCAGGGCCTGTTGATATTGATTCACTCTCATACTCCTTTCCTCTACAGGAATGAGAGTGTAAAAGTTCTGCTTGTACCGGGGGTTCAGGAGGGTGAACACCCAGTAATCGGTGTTTGCAAAAATGCTTCCAACGCGAGGGTCACAGGAAAGGCAGCCTAACATGAAGTTAGCCATGTGCGTCAGAGTCCCAACACGCAAGAATTCCCTCTTCCCTCACCACTCAATTTTTCACTGGACTCTAGTATATATAAGTGAGAGAAAAAACATATTCTCTAGACTGAGGCTACTGTACCGCATACCACTCAATTTTTCACAGCACTGTTGTGTATATATAACTGAGAGAAAAAACGTAGTCTTTAGACTGTGGCTACTGTACCGCACACGACAGAATTTTTCACTGCACTGTAGTATATATAACTGAGAGAAAAAACATATTTTCTAGACTCCGGCTACTGTACCGCACACGACAGAATTGTTCACTGCACTGTAGTATATATAACTGAGAGAAAAAATGTAGTCTTTAGACTGCGGCTATTGTACTGCACACCACTCAATTTTTCACTGGACTGTAGTATATATAACTGAGAGAAAAAACGTATTTTCTAGACTGCAGCTACTGTACCGCACACGACAGAATTTTTCACTGCACTGTAGTATATATAACTGAGAGAAAAAACATATTTTCTAGACTACGGCTACTGTACCGAACACGACGGAATTGTTCACTGCACTGTAGTATATATAACAGAGAAAAAACGTAGTCTTTAGACTGCGGCTACTGTACCGCACACGACAGAATTTTTCACTGCACTGTAGTGTATATAACTGAGAGAAAGAACGCAGTCTTTAGACTTTGGCTACTGTACCGCACACGACAGAATTTTTCACTGCACTGTAGTATATATAACTGAGAGAAAAAACGTATTTTCTAGACTGCGGCTACTGTACCGCACACGACAGAATTTTTCACGGCACTGTAGTATATATAACTGAGAGAAAAAACGTAGTCTTTAGACTGCGGCTACTGTACCGCACACGACAGAATTTTTCACTGCACTGTAGTATATATAACTGAGAGAAAAAACGTATTTTATAGACTGCAGCTACTGTACCGCACACGACAGAATTTTTCACGGCACTGTAGTATATATAACTGAGAGAAAAACCGTAGTCTTTAGACTGAGCCTAATGTACAGCACACTACAGAATTGTTAACTGCACTGTAGTATATATAACTGAGAGAAAAAACGTACTCTTTAGACTGCGGCTACTGTACAGCACACTACAGAATTGTTCACTGCACTGTAGTATATAACTGAGAAAAAACGTATTCCCTAGACTGCACTACAGATCCCAGCAAGCCAAGGTACAGCAGCAGCAAAAACGAGTACTGAGAGGACTTTGGGCAATTTCTTTGGGGTCTGTGTGGACCACGTGCTGTCCCCTTTTTGCCAGCAGTCGCTGTGCACAGTGTGCAGCCAAGATGGCGGTAGCTGCACTACAAGTCCCAGCCAGCAGCCAGGAGGAGACCAAAAAAAAAGGTGCTTGTAACCATTAGAAGGGCTGTTGGGTTCTTTGAGGATGATTCCTGCTTAACCAAAATCTAAATTGAGGCCTTAACACTCTCCCTGACAGACAGCAGCTCTGTCCGTAATCTCATCCAGGTGGCATCTGAGGCGAGCAGCGCGGGACCGGATTCTTATATTCCCAGGTCATCTGATCTGGCCAGCCAATCCCTGCTATCGACTTGTAGGGGTCCCATGTGATGATGGAGGTACCAAAAACTCTCCTGCATGTTGATTGGCTGAGAAAAAGGCGCCTAACATGCAGGAAGAGGAAGATGCCATTTCCTCGAGTATCACGAGATGCTCATCCGAGTATCGAGCATGTACGAGTACCCTAATGCTCGAACGAGCACCAAGCTCGGACGAGCATGTTCGCTCATCTCTAGCTATAACCATTGAAAATGAAATACAAAAATATTGTCCTGCTGTACCAGCCAACACAAATGACTGGAACTGCTTTATAGATAGGTAACCCATTGTAGGTTTACCACTGCTGTGAGGGGAAGTTGTTATCTGAAGGGTAATGCTCATGATATTAGGTGTAGAATTTCAGATAACAATATGACAGCTCTGTTGTTCTCTTGATAGGTCTAAATAAAGATGGCCACAAAAGAACATAGTATTTATCAATGTAATGAAGCCATGCTCTAAGTGAGTCACTAATCCCTCTTTGGTCAGAGTGAAGTATCTGACTGAGAGGGTTAAGCCATGCTAAAGTCTAGGCAAAGAGGAAGCTAAAAAGCCAGGACAAGAAGTAGAACACATGTGACTTCAAAAAATTATATCCAGAAAACCATCCATAGTTTTTTTTTTTTTTTTTTAGGAAAAAAATACATAGAATATTCACATATAGGCAGGTAAAGTGATTTAAAAAATCAACACTTGATGGAAGTATCCATTTACTCAAATTGTAATACCCAAATTTATTACACGGCGAGTTTCATTTTTTAGTTCGGCGTAATATAAAAGCAACATTGAGAACAGTATTCCTATCTCTACTACTTACTGATAACATTGCCAAAGGAAAGTTTTACTGCTGGAATGCATTACCATTTTGGGTTTAAAAAAAGATAGCAAGGTTTCCCAGATGTTATAGGGTTTTTTTTTCTATTGACCTATCCTCAGAATAAGAAATCAATATCAGATCGCCGCGGGGCTGACTCCTGGCACCCCCACCGATCAGCTTCCGTCTCTTCTCTGTTTACCTGGTCACCATCACAACTGCAGTCTAATTACAACTATAATGTCCCCATTCACTTCTATGGGACAGCTCCATCCTATTCATTTCAACAGACGGGAAACTATAGTTGTAATTACCCCACTTGCCGCTGCAGGTGCAACAGCGAGCAGGTAAACAGAAAAGAGAAGGCAGCATATTCTCCGCATACAGCTGATCGGCGGGGGTGCCAGGTGTCGGACCCCGCAGATCTGATATTGATGAGCTAGCCTGAGGATAGTTCATCAAACCCCTGCTCTTCTAGAATCACAATCCTTTATTCTTTTGGCCCTGCAGCAGTGACATGCCTGAAGAGTCCACATGACTGCCTAAGCCAATCACTGGCCTCAGCTGTCAGGTGGGGTGGTGAGCACATCATTGCTGCCGCACTGGAAAAAAAAGACCAGGAGAGCAAAGGATCAGCAATGCTAGAAGAGCAGAGGTTTGAGCAGGTATGTGAGCCATTTTATAACATTCTCGGCTATCATCTCACTTTTGGGGGGGATCTAGGAAAAATACTTTAATTTTTTAATATATCTTTATTCCGATCAGATCTGTTTTTCTGATACAAAGCTTTATATCATATTTAAGTGTCCATAGGCCGCCGTTGGGTGGGCTGTGTTTTGGCTGCACTCGGCAGTCACTAGGTGAAATCCCAACCTTGGAGTAGGATAAATTTCTGACCATCTGCAGTCTCCACTACAAGCTCAATGTATAAACAGTATGTAGTAAGCACTC
>ONZH01000908.1:0-36455 GCA_900303285.1 Rhinella marina
TCCTGCTGTGGTTTTGTTTTGGTTGTTTGTCTCGTGTTCCACTTTCTTCAGTGTAATTGCAGTCTTCGGTTGGGGCCGGCCTGTTAAAGAGCCGGGTTCCCCCAAAAGGCAGGGACAGTGGTTTGGGAGGAGTGTCAGGGCTTCACTTTGTCTGTGTCATTTGTGTCCCCCTGACCCACTCCTCACACTCAGGGTTCTGTTTAAAGCACAGAGAGCATCATGAACACCAAGGAACACACCAGGCAGGTCCGTGATACTGTTGTGGAGAAGTTTAAAGCCGGATTTGGATACCAAAAGATTTCCCAAGCTTTAAACATCCCAAGGAGCACTGTGCAAGCGATCATACAACCCCAGGCAAAAATTATGGAATCACTAGTCTCTGAGGATGTTCCTTCAGTTGTTGAATTTTGTAGAAAAAAAAAGCAGATTACGGACATGACAAAAAACTAAAGGCATTTCAAATGGCAACTTTCTGGCTTTAAGAAATACTAAAAGAAATCAAGAAAAATAATTGTGGTAGCCAGTAACAGTTACATTTTTAGAACAAGCACAGGGAATAAATTATGGAATCACTCAATTCTGAGGAAAATATTATGGAATCATGAAAAACAAACAAACAAAATAACACTCCAACACATCACTAGTACTGTGTTGCACCACCTTTGGCTTTTATAACTGCTTGCAGTCTCTGAGGCATTGACTTAATGAGTGACAAACAGTACTCTTCATCAATCTGGCTCCAGCTTTCTCTGATTGCTGTTGCCAGATCAGCTTTGCAGGTTGGAGCCTTGTCATGGACCATTTACTTTAACTTCCACCACAGATTTTCAGTTGGATTGAGATCCGGACTGTTTGCAGGCTATGACGTTGACCTTATGTTTTCACAGTTTTTGCTCTATGGCAAGATGCATTATCAATCTTGAAAAATGATTTCATCATCCCCAAACATCCTTTCGATAGATGGGATAAGAAAAGTGTCCAAAATGTCAATGTAAACCTGTGCATTTATTGAAGATCTCCCCAGTGCTTTTACCTGACATGCAGCCCCATATCATTAATGAGTGTGGAAATTTGCATGTTTTCTTCAGACAGTCTTCTGCATAAATCTCTTTGGAACAGCACCAAACAAAAGTTCCAGCATCATCACCTTGCCCAATGCAGATTCGAGATTCATCACTGAATATGACTTTCAGCCACTCATCCACAGTCCACGATTGCCTTTCCTTAGCCCATTGTAACCTTGTTTTTTTCTGTTTAGGTGTTAGTGATGGCTTTCTTTTAGCTTTTCTGTATGTAAATCCCATTTCCTTTAGGCGGTTTCTAACAGTTCGGTCACAGACGTTGACTCCAGTTTCCTCCCATTTGTTCCTCATTTGTTTTGTTGTTTTCAAGGCATATTGCTTTAAGTTTTCTGTCTCGACGCTTTGATGTCTTCCTTGGTCTACCAGTATGCTTGCCTTTAACCACCTTCCCATGTTGTTTGTACTTTGTCCAGGTTTTAGACACAGCTGACTGTGAACAACCAACATCTTGTGCAACACTGCGTGATGATTTACCCTCTTTAAGGAGTTTGATAATCCTCTCCTTTTTTTCAATTGACATCTCTGGTGTTGGAGCCATGATTCATGTCAGTCCACTTGTTGCAACAGCTCTCCAAGGTATGATCACTCCTTTTTACCTGGATACTAACTAGCAGATTTAATCTGATGCAGGTGTTATTGTTTGTAATGAAAATTTGCAGGGTGATTCCATAATTTTCTCCTCAGAATTGAGTGATTCCATAATTTATTCCCTGTGCTTGTTCTAAAAATGTAACTGTTACTGGCTACCACAATTATTTTTCTTGATTTCTTTTAGTATTTCTTAAAGCCAGAAAGTTGCCATTTGAAATGCCTTTAGTTTTTTGTCATGTCCGTGATCTGCTTTTTTTCTACAAAATTCAACAACTGAAGGAACATCCTCAGAGACTAGTGATTCCATAATTTTTGCCAGGGGTAGTATTGAAATGGAAGGAGCATCAGACCACTGCAAATCTACCAAGACCTGGCCGTCCCTCTAAACTTTCATCTCAAACAAGGAGAAGACTGATCAGAGATGCAGCCAAAAGGCCCATGATCACTCTGGATGAACTGCAGAGATCTACAGCTGAGGTGGAAGAGTCTGTTCATAGGACAACAATCAGTCGAACACTTCACAAATCTGGCCTTTATGGAAGAGTGGCAAGAAGAAAGCCATTTCTCAAAGATATCCATAGAAAGTCTTGTTTACAGTTTGCCACAAGCCACCTGGGAGACACACCAAACATATGGAAAAAGGTGCTCTGGTCCGATGAAACCAAAATCCAACTTTTTGGAAACAATGCAAAACGATATGTTTGGCATAAAAGCAACACAGCTCATCACTCTGAACACACCATCCCCACTGTCAAACTTGGTAGTGGCAGCATCATGGTTTGAGCCTGCTTTTCATCAGCAGGGACAGGGAAGATGGTTAAGATTAATGGGAAGATGGATTGAGCCAAATACAGGACCATTCTGGATGAAAACCTGTTGGAGTCTGCAAAAGACCTGAGACTAGGACGGAGATTTATCTTCCAACAAGACAATGATCCCAAAAATAAAGCAAAATCTACAATGGAATGGTTTAAAAATAAACGTATCCAGGTCTTAGAATGGCCAAGTCAAAGTCCAGACCTGAATCCAATTGAGAATATGTGGAAAGAGCTGAAAACTGCTGTTCACAAACGCTCTCCATCCAACCTCAAAGAGCTCGAGCTGTATTGCAAGGAAAAATGGGCAAGAATTTCAGTCTCTAGATGTGCAAAACTGATAGAGACATACCCCAAGCGACTTGCAGCTGTAATCGCAGCAAAAGGTGGCGCAACAAAGTATTAATGTATTTCAGTTTTATTATTACAAAAAAGTTTAAATGATCTAATAAATTTCGTTCCACTTCACAATTGTGACTCACTTGTTGTTGATTCTTAACCAAAAATTTAAAATGTTATATGTTTTTGTTTGAAGCCTGAAATGTGGCAAAAGGTTGAAAAGTTCCAGGGTGCCGCAAGGCACTGTATATATGGAGTTTTATACATATATATTTTTATGATATATATCTAACTGTCACTAAGTGGAGTTCTTTTCTTACTCCAAAAAATGTGCTAATGCAGCACACACACAGAATGTGTGTGCGTGCAAAAACTGTAGTAAAAAAGTCACTACAGTGTAAAAAAAGCGAACACTAGCTAAAAATTAACTTATATCTATATATATATAGAGATATGAAGGTCTCTATATATTTATATAAAACCCTAACTGTACTTTCTTCTTTTTAACAAAAGAAAAAGAAAAATTGGCAAAAAAAGAGGAAAAAAAAGCACAAAGAATGATCCCCAGGTGATGATCAGGCAGGTATGCACTGAAAAGCACTTGGCGGTCACAGCTTGCATGCAGAAAAAGTGGTGTGGAGCTGAAAATTTTTTTAAAAAGAAAAGAGCAAAAAACACATGGACCAAGTGACGTCCATAAAAAAAGGATGGGGAGGGGTGGGCGGAAGACGGGAAGGGACAGGGACAGGGATCAAGGGTGGTTTAGGGATCTGTAACTTCTTCTTTTCTTCTTTTATTCTTCTATTCTTCTTTCTTCTTCTTTACAGGAGCAGTAGTAAAGCTGTGGTGGAGAACCATAAGTCCCAGCAAGCCAACAAGCAGCACAGAGAAGCACAGAACCTCTCTGCATGCAGTCATGAGCTAGAATGGCTGCATGCAGGAAGGTTCTGCCCTTTCCTGTGCTGCTATAGCACTGCCATTGGCTGGAGCTTTGTACCAGCCAATGGCAGCGCTGGCAGGGGATGCCAAACACTGGTGTCCCCTGCCTCACCTCTCATGTGACCATTGCTGACCTGTTCAGCACCAATCACCATCGGACAGCGTCCCCTGCAGCTTCATGAATGGATGAAAGCCATCCTGAGCTGCGATTGGCCAGTCTGCAGAAACCGGCCAATCACAGCGATCGGGGCTGCAGGGGGGAGGAAAAGCCTCACTATGCCCTTAGGAAAGATGGCTGCCTGCCGTGCAGAGCAGCCATCGTACCCCGGTCACCGAGCAATTTCACTCAGGGACCGGGAGTCCCAGCTTTCTGCACCGTACATGGCGCTGGTATCCGAAGGGTTAAATATTTGAGAATTCAGGTCACAGCCCAAATAGGTAGCGATGAAACTCTTAATCTGGTTGCTATGCTGTCACGTATTCAGCTCAAAACAGCATAATGAAATAATAAGTTGCTTCTTTCCTTTTGGACCTTATGGTAACAGCACTTAGCAAGCATATATGAAGTGTCAGCATATTCATGAGAAAATGGGGAACAAATAGTGGGTGCATCTTCTATTTACCCCTTATAAAACGGAAAAATGTGGGCCTAAAGTGACATTTTCTTGGAAAATTTGTAATTTTACCCATTGTGTCATGCCAAGTGCTTCTGATTGCTATGACAATTGTTTCTAAATTCTGTGAAGCGCCTCTTTCCACCCCAAAAGTGCTCATTCCACCCCTTAAAAAAATCTTTGAAGAGTGTGGTTTCATAAATGGGGGTCACTTCATGGGGTTTTCTACTGTAGGAGGTCCTTCTGAATCTCTTCAGTTGTGACATGACACCTAAAACTCATGGCTGTGAAATCTGGCTTTTTTCTTCATTTTTAAAACAATGCAGTGTGACTAAACAGCACTTTGCAAGCACATATGGGGGTGTTGACCTATTCAGGAAAAAATGGGAAACAAATAGAGGGTGCACTTTCTCCTGTTACCCCTTATGAAACTGAAAATTTGGTGCCGAATGTGACATTTTCTTGTAAAACTTTTCTTTTTTTTGTTATCACATGGCATCTGCTTCTAAATCCTATGGCAAGTGTATCTAAATTACGTGAAGCGCCTACTTGGACAAAATCGCTTAGTCCACCCTTTGAAAAATTCCTTCAGGGGTGTAGTTTCTAAGAAGTTTTCCACTGTAACGGGTACCTCAGAATTTCTTCAGATGTAATAAGACACCCACAAATCATGTCTGTGAAATCTGGCCAGCTAAATCCCTGTATCACTTCTTCTCTTTTGGACCATGTGGTATGCCTAAACAGCATTTACCAAGCATATATGAAATGTCACCATATTCAAGAGAAAATGGGGAACAAATAGTGGGTACATTTCCTCCTACCCATTGTGAAACTGAAAAATGTGGGCCTAAATTTACAATTTTTTTGTAAAATTAGTAATTTTTCATTTTCACATAATTCAAGCACCTGTTTGGGCAAAAGTGCTCATTCAACTCCTTTAAAAAATTCCTTGAAAGGTGTAATTTCCCAAAAGGGGTCACTTCATGGGGTTGCTGTAATCAGGAGAAAGCTGGGAACAAATAGTAGGTGTATCTCCTGTTACCCCTTGTGAAAATTTGGCCTAAAGTTTTATTTTTTTCATTGAACGCTTAACTGCCGCCCAACAGTCCCACACCTCAAACACAGGCTCAGGAAAAAGTGAAGTCAAAGATCCTGGGATCCTACATAGTGGGGGCCAACTTGATTTTGCACAGTTTAGCCTTATATGACACACTGACTAACCCCTAGCCCCTTTGGGGGAAAAAGTTTGTCTAACGAAGCAAAAAATACATTTAACATTTCTATGGTACTGCTGAAAATAGCAGTGCGCTCTATTTTCAGAAGTCCCATTGAAATGAATTGGAAGTGCACCGTTCAACTGCGACCACAGTTCCATTCACTTCTATGGGGCTTATGGAAATAGCCAAGCCAGCAATAAGCTATTTTCAGCACTCATAGAAATGAACTGAGGACGGCCTCACTTATACCCTCCTTCACAAGGTCCTTTCTAAAGAAAAGTGCCGGTCCCATCTCTATCAGATATTAGGGGCATATCGTAGAGATATGAACCCCTTTAACTGACAGTTTCATCTAAAATGCACTCCCTCCCCCCTAAAAGGGATGGGGGGGGCCGGGGGGGGGTCAGTAAGTCATATAAAACTAAAGTGCCCAAAATTAAAAATTAAACTTGCTGGCACTATTGCTGAGTCTCAGGATCTTTTACTAGGTGTGTTTCTGACGTCCCACACCTCAAGGCGCCGGTGGCAGTTAAAGGGTTATTCTCATTTTAGACAATGGTGGCATATCGCTAGGATATGCCCCCATTGTCTTATAGGTGCAGGTCCCGCCCCTATATTCAGAACGGAGCCTCCGAACTGAATGAGGGTGCACTGCGCATGCGCAGCCGCCCTCCATTCATTTCTGTGGGGCCGCCGAAAATAGCCGTCGGCTCCATAGAAATGAATGGGAGCGGTGGCCGCGCTTGCGCGCTGCGCTTCCATTCATTTATATGAGCGCAGCGGGGAGCTGCGCCTGGTGGTGGCCGGACCCCCGGAAGCCCGGGGTCCTCCAGGTGCAGCGCTCCCCGCTCCGTTCTGGATATAGGTGCGGGTCCCAGCGGTGGGACCCGCACCTATAAGACAAGGGGGGCATATCCTAGCAATGCCCCCATTGTCTAAGATGAGAATACCCCTTTAAACAGTCAACGAAACTGAATGCCGCCCGCACGTCCTTGTTGACCAACTGCCGCCGGAGTTCTCTCCACAGCAGAGAAGGGGAGCAGTGCTCCCTCTCCTCCACACTGCCGCCACACATCCGCTCCATACCACAGAAGACAGGAGAGAGGTTCTCTGTCTCCTCTGCACTGCCGCCCCGCATCTGCTGAATACTTGAAGAGGAGGAGAGACGTTCTCCCGCTCTTCTGCACAGCCTCCCCGCATCTAGCGCTGATCGCTGGAGGGGGCGGGCAGGAACGGCTCCACCAATCAGCTTACACTCTCCTTCCATCCCTGCTACCCACGCTTCTGCTGATGCAATCTGATAGAAACAGGAAGAAGAGAGAGACTGTGTACACAATGAACTACAGTTCTCATCCATAGGAATACACCTATGTGTTGCAGTACATGGGTGTATTCTTAAGGATGAGAGGGGTTATAATGATATTTAATATAAACAGACCAATTAGAGAACAGCCCCTGGACATTGTTTCTATTAAATATGAAAATCCTTAGGAATACACTGATTTACTGCAATACATATGTGCAATTCTATGGATGAGGGGGGTTATAGTTACATTTAATATAAACACAGATCAATTGCAGTATCGTACCTGGACAGTGTTTATATTAAAAGTGACTATAACACTGCCTGTCCTTAAAGGGGTTTTGTCTCACTTCAGTAAGTGGCATTTATCATGTAGAGAAAGGTAATACAAGCCCCTTACTAATGTATTGTTATTATTCATATTGCTTCCTTTGTTGGCTGGATTAATTTTTCTATTACATTATACACTGCTCGTTTCCATGGTTACAGACCACTCTGCAATCCATCAGTGGTGGTCGTGCTTCCACAATATAGAAAAAAGCACTAGCCTATGTACAGTCATGGCCAAAAGTTTTGAGAATGACACAAATATTATATTTTCACATGATCTGCTGCCCTCTGTTTTTATGTGTGTTTGTCAGATGTTTTTATCACATACAGTAATATAATTGCAATCATATTATGAGTAACAAAAGCTTATGTTGACAGTTAGAATGAGTTAATGCAGCAAGTCAATATTTGCAATGTTGACCCTTCTTCTTCAGGACCTCTGCAATTCTCCCTGGCATGCCTTCAATCAACTTCTGGACCAAATCCTGACTGATAGCAGTCCATTCTTGCACAATCAATGCTTGCATTTTGTCAGAATTTGTAGGTTTTTGTTTGTCCACCCGTCTCTTGATGATTGACCACAAGTTCTCAATGGGATTAAGATCTGGGGAGTTTCCAGGCCATGGACCCAAAATCTCTATGTTTTGTTCCCTGAGCCATTTAGTTATCACCTTTGCTTTATGGCAAGGTGCTCCATCATGCTGGAAAGGGCATTGTTGATCGCCAAACTGCTCTTGGACGGTTGGGAGAAGTTGCTCTCGGAGGACATTCTGGTACCATTCTTTATTCATGGCTGTGTTTTTAGGCACGACTGTGAGAGAGCCGATTCCCTTGGCTGAGAAGCAACCCCACACATGAATGGTTTCAGGATGCTTTACAGTTGTCATGAGACAAGACTGGTGGTAGCGCTCACCTCGTCTTCTCCGAATAAGCTGTTTTCCAGATGTCACAAACAATCGAAAAAGGGGATTCATCAGAGAAAATGACTTTACCCCAGTCCTCAGCAGTCCACTCCCTGTACCTTTTGCAGAATATCAGTCTGTCCCTGATGTTTTTTCTGGAGAGAAGTGTCTTCTTTGCTGCCCTCCTTGAGACCAGGCCTTGCTCCAAGAGTCTCCGCCTCACAGTGCGTGCAGATGCACTCACACCTGCCTGCTGCCATTCCTGAGCAAGCTCTGCACTGCTGGTAGCCCGATCCCGCAGCTGAAACACTTTTAAGAGACGGTCCTGGCGCTTGCTGGTCTTTCTTGGGTTCCCTGGAGCCTTTTTGGCAACAATGGAACCTCTCTCCTTGAAGTTCTTGATGATGCGATAGATTGTTGACTGAGGTGCAATCTTTCTAGCTGCGATACTCTTCCCTGTTAGGCCATTTTTGTGCAGTGCAATGATGACTGCACGTGTTTCTTTAGAGATAACCATGGTTAACAGAAGAGAAACAATGATGCCAAGCACCAGCCTCCTTTTAAAGTGTCCAGTGGTGTCATTCTTACTTAATCATGACAGATTGATCTCCAGCCCTGTCCTCATCAACACCCACACCTGTGTTAATGGAGCAATCACTGAAACGATGTTAGCTGGTCCTTTTAAGGCAGGGCTGCAATGATGTTGAAATGTGTTTTGGGGAATAAAGTTCATTTTCTAGGCAAATATTGACTTTGCAAGTAATTGCTGTTAAGCTGATCACTCTTTATAACATTCTGGAGTATATGCAAATTGCCATTATAAAAACTGAAGCAGTAGACTTTGTAAAAATTAATATTTGTATCATTCTCAAAACTTTTGGCCATGACTGTACACTCCCATGGTCCTCACCACCAGAGATAAATGCAACTGACTGAAGTAAGACAACCCCTTTAAAAGTACTCCAATATACTGCAGTACATGGGTGTATTAACCCCTTCCCGACCAGCGCCGTACTATTTTTTTTTTTATGATTTGTGCCCCCCATAAGGTCATACAATTTCACTTTTTTCTGACATAGTAGCCCCAATTAGAGCTGAAATACAGTCACTAGAGGGCTGTAGAGCACTATACATACATACATTCATACATTTTATGGGGTTGCAAGAGATGCGGACAGCACACCGTGCTGTCCGCATCCATTGCTCCGTACTGCAGCCCCACACAAAAAAAATAGAACATGTCCTATTCTTGTCCGCAATTGTGGACAAGAATAGGCATTTCTATGATAGCCGCGACATGTGCGGTCCACAAATTGCGGAAGCACATGGGCCGGTATCAGTAAACACAACGGTCACGTGAATGTAGGCTAATACTGAAGAACAATTAAAAACATTGAATATTTTTTTCAACACCATATTCTAAACCCTAAAACTTTTTTGTAGTTACAGTATGTGTACAGATCTGTTTCAGGTCTCATTTTTTGCAGGGCTATCTGTACTTTTCAGTGATACCATTTCGAAGTGTGTGTGACATTTTGATTGCTTTTTGCAATTTTTTAGGGGGAACTGAAGTGACAAAAAATGGTGATTTTTTTTTTTCCGTTACATAATTCGTTGTATGCGATTAATAGTGTTATAGTTTAATAGTATGGGTGTTTTCCCATACGACAATGTCTATGATGTGTATTTGTTTATTGATTAAGTATTTTGATTTTGGGGAAAGGGGGGTGATTGGAACTTTTATATTTTTTTATTAAAAAAAAAAAAGTTCTTTTACTTTTGTGAAGTCACCCTTCATTTTCATTATAACAATACAGTGCTGCGACCTAGTGGCCTGTATTGGTATATTACACTAATAGCTTCGGGCTATTAGAGCAGCATAACTGACTCCCCATTCTCAGCCAGGGAACGCTGTTACGGGAGTGGGAGCATGCAGCTCCCGCTTCCAGACCACTCAGATGCCGTGGTCAAATTTAACCACAGCATCTGAGAAGTGAAATGTATGCGATCAGCCTTTTGTCTGATCGCGTACATCCCCCATGAGTCTCTGCTGTTTGAGACAGCAGAAACCCGGTGGCTATGGTGCCCAGGGAACACGCAAGCAGGCAACCATAAGGATTAACATCATATCAGATTCATGAAGAGTTGTGGCCTTGCTATACGTACCAAAACTAAAATTGCGTTAAAAAATGCCTAAAGAATATGAGTCAAAGATTATTTCTTTTCACAAATGTGTCATTAATACTAGGATGAAAAATGGATTTTAAATAGGCCAGACTGGGGATATGGATGAAGTCTTTTTATGCATCATTGAGCATTTCTTGTAAAATGTGTATTTTTTTCACATGCCATATGCTTCTAAATCTTACATATGACAATTGTTTCTAAATTCTGTGAAGCACCTGTTTGGACAAAAGTACTTATTCCACCCCTTTAAAAACTCCTTAAAGGGTGTAATTTCTGAAAATGGGATCTCTTCTTGGGGTTTCCTACTGTAGGAGGTACAGCAGAATCTCTTCAGATGTGCCATGACTTCGAAAGGCCGATTTCACATGTGTGTATTTGCAATCCGTATATGGCTCACATTTTATGTACTGGAATCTGCTGCTAATGTTAATGAATAGTCTATCAACATGAGTGTATAATTTCGGTCAGTATTGGAAATTTGCAGTATATCTGAGTTTTGTCCATATTTGCTTCCAAATATGCCCATTACGGTCTATGAAGTGCATATAAAATGTAGTAATACATATATAATTCCGGATGAACTACTGTAGCAATACTGATGACAATACTGATGGTATGTCACCCGAAATCTATGCGTAATCCAGAGCCAGAATATGGACAGATTGCAAATATGCTTCGGTAAAAGCGGCCTAAAACCACTGGGGTCATTTATTAAACTGGTGTAAAGTAGAACTGGCTTAGTTGCCCATAGCAACCAATCAGATTTCACATTTTTGACAGCTCCTTTGGAAAATAAAAGGTGTTATCTGATTGGTTGCTATGGGCAACTAAGCCAGTTCTACTTCACACCAGACTCCACATGTTTTTAAAATCTGGCCTGCTTAATCTTTATTTACCTTCTTTCATTCCTGCAGTGTGCCCAAACAGAACTTTGTTAGGACATATGGGGTGTAGTAGTATTCAGGAGAAAATGGGGAACAAGAACTGTGTTTCCCCATATTTACCCTTATGAAACTGATAAAAAGTGAGCTTTTGCGACTTTTTGACACCACAATTCTGGAGAGAAGGCATGATAAATCAGGGCCCATATCTGTGAAATATGTCCTGTTAAGGCCTCATGCACACGACCGTATGTATTTTGCGGTCTGCAAAAACGGATCCGCAAAAAATACGGATAACGTCCGTGTGCATTCCGTATTTTGCAGAACGGAGCAACTGGTTCCTAATACAACAGTACTATCCTTGTCCATAATGTGGACAATAGTAGAATATGTTCTATTTTTTTTTGTGGTACGGAAATACGGACATACGGAAATGGAATGCACATGGAGAACCTTCTTTTTTTTTTTTTTACGGACCCATTGAAATGGACACGGAAAGAAAATACGTTCGTGTGCATGAGCCCTCAATCCTTATGTTGCTTATTTTCTTCTGAGCCATGCGGTATGCCTAAACAGCACTTTGCGAGAACATATGGGGTGTTTCCATTTTCAGGAGAAAATAGGGAACAAAAAGTGAGTGTTTCCACTTGTGAAACTGAATAATTTGAGGCTAAAGTGACCTTTTCTTGTAAACCGCTTTTTTTTTTTATCTGATTCAATAATTTCTAAATTTTGTGAAGCGCCTAGTTGGATAAAAGTGCTTACTCCATCCCTTAAAAAAATCCTTAAAGGGTGTAGTTTTCAAAATGGGGTCACTTGTTTCCACTGTAGCTCAGAATCTCTTCAGATGTGACATGACAATCACCCCGAAACAGCTGTCAGCAGATGAGGTGCTGGCTTATTTAATACCCGAGTCATGTCTCAAGGCCCCATTCACACGTCCGTATTTTTGCACATCCTGGAAAACGGTCAGTTTTTTGCGGATCCGTTGTTCCGCAAAAAACTCCGTGTTTCCAGGACATCCGTTTCGTTTTTCCGTAAAAAACGGAAAGGATGTATCTATATGTCATCCGTTTATGCGTACGCATTAACATCTTTTTTTTAACCCCTCCTGGAACGGAATCCGCAAATACGGATGACATGCGGATGCCTTTCCGCATGTCTTCCGCATTTTTTGCGGATCCATAGACTTTCATTGTGCTACGGATCGTAATTCGGGAGAAAAGTAGGACAGGAGGATTTCTTTATGCGGACAGTCGGAACGGACACACGGATGCGGACACCACACGGTGTACTGTCCGCATTTTTTCGGGACCCATTGAAATGAATGGATCCGCATCCTATCCGCATAATTGTCCGCAATTGCGGAAACGGATGCGGAAAGGATGCGGACACATTATACGGACGTGTGAATGGGGCCTTATAGGATTGCTGCCTTACATCTGGTGGTATTAGAGGCAGAGCTTGTTAAGAGCTTGTTTGCATCCCTTTCTTCCCAGAATTCCAGAGGAGCATGTATGGCCTATAAGTCTCCTCACGCCGATCAAGGCGCCCTTTCCCCAAGTAGAGATGGTACCCCGCAAAACCTAAAAACCATTGGGGTCATTTATCAAACTGGTATAAAGTAGAATTGGCTTAGTTAGCCCATAGCAACCAATGAGATTCCACCTTTTATTTTCCAAAGGAGCTGTGAAAAATGAGAGGTGGAATCTGGTTGCTATGGGCAACTAAGCCTTTAAACCAGTTTGATAAATGACCCCACGTGTCTGAAATCTGGCCTGCTAAATTGTTATTCCAAATCTTTATGTCACTTCTTCCCTTCCTTGTCTTCTCTTCGTCCCTTCCATGGATTGTGCCAAAAGTAGCACTTATTGAGCACGTATGGGATGTCATTGTATTCAGCAATGTTTGTTTCTTTATTTATTTCTTTTCACAGGTCATGTGCTTCTAAATCCTACAGATTTAGCAGCGCTAGCGATCACAAGAGAATCGCGTGAACGAGGAACAAACAACAAATTTGTATGCTAATGCTATGCATTGAACGCTAATGCGTACGCATTTTTAGGCTAATGCGTACGCATTTGTATGCTAATGCTACGCATTGTACGCTAATGCGTACAATTTCACCTAATTAATGTACTTTTACTAGAAGTCAAAGAGGAGAAGTCGCCATTCGTTAGCAACGCTATGCAAAAACAGTGATCGCTAGCGCTGCTACATCTGTATTACAAGTGTCTCTAAATTCTGTTATATATTTGGACAAAAATGCTCATTCCACCCCTTTATAAAATTCCTTGAGTGGTGTAGATTCCAAAATGGTGTCACTTCTTGCAGTTTTCTATAGTAAGGGGTACCCTAGAATCTTTTCAGATACCCCTGAAGCCAATTTGGAGAAAAGTGTTTATTCCACCCCTTAAAAAATTTCATAAAAGGTGTAGTTTCCAAAATGGGGCCACTTCTTGCGGTTTCCTACTGCTAGGGAATCTCTTCAGGTGTGAAATGACACTAAAAAACCATGTCTGTGAAATCTGGCCTGCTAAATCCATATGTCGCTTCTTTCATCCTGAGCCATGCGCCATATTCAGGAGAAAATGGGGAACAAAGAGAGGGTGTATTTACAATTGTTTTCCCTTTTGAAACTGAAAAATTTGAAGTTAACATTTTTGCATGCTGTATGCTTCTATATCCCATACAATCGTGTCTAAATTTTGTGAAGCGTCTGTTTGGACAAAAGTGCTTATTCCACCCATTAAAAATTTCCTTAAAGGACATAGTTTTCAAAATGAGGTCACATCTTGGGGTTTTCCACTGTAGTTGATACCTCAGAATTTCTTCAGATGTGACATGACACCTAAAAACCATGTCTGTGCAACCTGGCCTGCTAAATCTGTATGTTGGTTCTTTCATTCTGAGCCATGCGATGTCTCTATACAGTACTTTGTGAGGATATATGGGGTGTCGCTGTATTTAGGAGAAATTGGGGAACAAAAAGTGGGTGCATTTTCTCCTGTTTCCCCTTGTGAAGCTGAAAAATCTGGACCTAAGCTTAAATTGTCTTGTAAAATGTGTCATTTTTCATTTTGATATGCCATGTGGCTCTAAATCCTATGACAAGTGTTTATAAATTCTGTAAATTGCCAGTTTGAACAAGAATGTTCAGTCCATCCCTCAAAGAATTCCTTGAGGGGTGTACTTTTCAAAATAGGGTCACTTTGTGGTGTTTTCTACAGTAAGAGTTACCTCAGGATCTCTTTAGATGTGACATGACACCTACAAACCATGTGGGTCATTTATCAAACTGGTGTAAAGTAGAATTGGCTTAGTTGCCCATAGCAAAGTAAAGTAGAACTGGCTAAATTGCCCATAGCAACCAATCAGATTCCAACTCTCATTTTGGACAGATTCTGAAAAATGGAAGGAAGAAGTGATGTATTTCTTGAGTGTAATAAAATTTCAGGTTATAGTTACTAGAGAAGGGTTGTTGATCCAGGAATTTATTCTGATTGCCTGCTTGGAGTCAGGAAGGATTTTTTTCTAAAGTGAGGAAAATTGGCTTCTACCTCACAGGGTTTTTTTTGCCTTCTCCTGGATCAACTTGCAGGATAACAGGCTGAATTGGATGAACAGATGTCTTTTTTCAGCCTTATAAACTGTTGGGCTCATTTATCAAACTGGTGTAAAGCTTAGTTGCCCATAGCAAACAATCAGATTCTACCTTTCATTTTTCCAAAGGAGCAGTCAAAAATGAAAGGTGGAATCTGATTGGTTGACATGGACAATTAAGCCAGTTCTACTTGATTCTCAAATTGGGGTGAATAATTTATTTTACATATATAGTAAGGGCTCATTGAGATGGCTGTATGTTGGTGTCCGCATCCGATTAGATGTGGGCCCATTAATTTCAATGGGGCAGCAAAAGATGTGGACAGCACACCGTGTGCTGTCCGCATCCGTGCTTCCATTCCGATGCCCTGCAAAAAATATACAGCATGTCCTATTATTATCCTCAATAGTCGGTCTGCGGCCAATACAAGTCAATGAGTCCACAAAAATGCAGATAGCTACGGATGTCTTTATGTATATGATCCACATTTTGCAGATCCGTGTCCGCAAAAGTAAAGACCCAGCCCTTCTAAATTTGTTACATTTATAAAATAAAACCTATGTACAGTGCCTTGCGAAAGTATTCGGCCCCCTGGAACTTTTCAACCTTTTGCCACATTTCAGGCTTTAAACAAAAAGATATAACATTTTAAATTTTTCGTGAAGAATCAACAAGTGGGTCACAATTGTGAAGTGGAACGAAATTTATTGGATCATTTAAACTTTTTTTTGTAATAATAAAACTGAAAAGTGGGGCGTGCAAAATATGTTTGGGATCATTGTCTTGTCGGAAGATAAATCTCCGTCCTAGTCTCAGATCTTTTGCAGACTCCAACAGGTTTTCATCCAGAATGGTCCTGTATTTGGCTCAATCCATCTTCCCATCAATTTTAACCATCTTCCCTGTCCCTGCTGATGAAAAGCAGGCCCAAACCATGATGCTGCCACCACCATGTTTGACAGTGGGGATGATGTGTTCAGGGTGATGAGCTGTGTTGCTTTTACGGCAAACATATCGTTTTGCATTGTTTCCAAAAAGTTCGATTTTGGTTTCATCTGACCAGAGCACCTTCTTCCACATGTTTGGTGTGTCTCCCAGGTGGCTTGTGGCAAACTGTAAATGAGACTTTTTATGGATATCTTTGAGAAATGGCTTTCTTCTTGCCACTCTTCCATAAAGGCCAGATTTGTGAAGTGTTCGACTGATTGTTGTCCTATGGACAGACTCTCCCACCTCAGCTATAGATCTCTGCAGTTCATCCAGAGTGATCATGGGCCTCTTGGCTGCATCTCTGATCAGTCTTCTCCTTGTTTGAGATGAAAGTTTAGAGGGACGGCCGGGTCTTGGTTGATTTGCAGTGGTCTGATGCTCCTTTCATTTCAATATGATCGCTTGCACAGCGCTCCTTGGAATGTTTAAAGGCTTGGGAAATCTTTAAACTTCTCCACAACAGTATCACGGACCTGCCTGGTGTGTTCCTTGGTCTTCTTGATGCTCTCTGTGCTTTAAACAGAACCCTGAGACTATCACAGAACAGGTGCATTTATACAGAGACTTGATTACACACAGGTGGATTCTATTTATCTTCATCAGTCATTTAGGAGAACATTGGATCATTCAAAGATGCTCAATGAACTTCTGGAGTGAGTTTTCTGAACTGAAAGTAAATGGGCCGAATAATTTTGCACGCCCAACTTTTCAGTTTTATTATTACAAAAAAAGTTTAAATGATCCAATAAATTTCGTTCCACTTCACAATTGTGACCCAGTTGTTGTTGATTCTTCACCAAAAATGTAAAATGTTATATCTTTTTGTTTGAAGCCTGAAATGTGGCAAAAGGTTGAAAAGTTCCAGGGGGCAGAATACTTTCGCAAGGCACTGTAGTCAGTCTGCATTGTGAGACATCAGTTAAGCAACTTGGAGACATTGATTTTTCCATGGAAAAGATAATAATCCTAATCTAAGAGCACAGTGAGCTGTGGGACACATGGTGCAAACTGTACCACAACCGTATCCGTAAAGGATAGGTCGTGGGAGGAGGTCACACAGCTCCTGATGCCCAAAGATTGGGAGAAGAGTGATTGAAAAATCACATAAAGCCCTTGTAAATTCATATAAATTAATTTTAATACTCTATATGTGGATTTTACCTTTGGGTGCATAGTGTCTGTAATGTGCTACATTCACTGCTTTCTGTTTGCATACTTGTCTGGACATTTGCCTGTCACTTTATTTTTCTTTTCAAAATTCCTTTTATTATTTTAAAGTGCACAAATATCATATTCAGTTATTTTTTACCCATGCAATGTGTCTAGCATGTGATATATGCAATGCCAGCTGTTTGCATGGTTTTCTGGACCTCTGCCTGTCACTTTCAAAGTGCACAAGCATGACGCAGGGTTGCCAGCTGTCCAAAAATTTCTGGACAGTCCGTTAAAAAAGGTACTTTTTTCCTGTGTCTGTGAAAAATGTATTTTATCAACAATTCACAGCTCACAGTGATATATGCAATGCCTGCTGTTTGCATACTTTTCTGGACATCCGCCTGTTACTTTCAAAGTGCATGAGCATGATGTTTATTTTTTTTCCCCATGCCTGGTTTTATCTTTTAATTTTTATTTTGATTATAGAAAAATTTTAACGATAGTAATGTTTTTATTTATTTTATTTATTTCTACACACTCAAAAATTTGAGAAATCATGCCGAGAACAGTTTTGGCGGGAAGAAACTGCCTGCAAAGGAAAAAGTGGGTCTAGTGGAGGAAAAGCCAATAAGCCGTAGCTCTATACAAGACAGCTTCAATTTCTGAAGCCTATTTTTGAGCTTTGGCTGTATTTTTTGCCCAAAAATATTATTTCTTATAAGTATTTTTAAAATGTATTTAGAAATTGGATAATATTTTAACCTTAAAGCTGAAAAGAGTGTTTTAAACATTTAAAACAGTCCCATAGAACAAACATAGGGGATAATTATACAAAGTGGTGTACAATAACTGTATTATTTCCCCATAACAACCAATCTGATTCAACCTTTAATTTTGGAGAGCTACTTTGGATAAATAAAGGAGGAATCTGGTTGCTCTCGACAACTAAGCCAGTTCTACACATATTTTATCAATGTCCCTGCCATATAACACGTTCATGTGAGAAGTATTTTATTATAATATTTTATTATAATTTATTAGTATAGAAATTGTACTTTATATTAAGAATTAAATTCAACACTGTTGTATTTTTGATAAAATATAATATAAAACATTTACATGAAAAAAATGTTAAAAAGTTCAAAATACTGTTTTGATTTCCCTAGAGCATTTTTAATAAAATTATTTTAATACAGTTGTTAAATTAAAATGACAAAAATGTAAAAAAAAAAATATCTCAAGGGTTTCTCTGTGTTTTAAATCACGGCTATACTGATAAGGTACTTATGCGTCTCACTGGGGCGACATTTCTCCTGTTAGGGAGGTCACATTAAGTTCACCCCGCAGGTGAGACAGTGTTCTGGTGTGGATAGTGCCTCAGCTGCACACACTGGTACTTTTCTGAATTGATTTTGATCCCTACCCATGTTTTAAGTGATTATCAATAAAAATTAGTTATTTTAGTTTTAACGGTATCCCTTTCCAGCAGTGAGTTTTCTCTGTGTTTTAAAAAAGGATTACCGATATGCAGGACATCCAGCACCCTAGGTGATGTATGGAAAGAAGGCGCTCGCCTTATGCCAGTGCCATCTCCCGTCTATCTTATTGCTTGTTATACACTTAGCAGAAGCAAGCTGGTAGTGAGAAAATAGCTTGTCTGCATGGTTTTTTAAACTTTCTTCTTATTGGTGATAGACAGTGGTGAAGGGTGTCTGCCACCAAGACAATATGATCTAATTGACCTATCATGAGGATAGCTCATTAATATTGAAAGGCCGCATGAACAATATATAAAAAAGATTGGAATTAAAAATAATCATATTTTTTAACATAAAAATCAATATAAAAAACTATTTTTCATATATTTGTCACACAAGTTCCTCAGCCTCCTCATCAGGTTTTTTTCCTGGCCCTAGACCAGGTCAGGAATACTCTGAGGCATCAACATCATCTACTGGCCAATTCTCCTATACACGGGAGCTGTTGGATTTGTAATTTTGTTTACAGTAAAAAATATTTCTTACATCAACCATATTGGAGTTATAAATTTACTAATTTCCTCAAGCGCATTTATCCTTTTTTTTCCTCAAGGGCATTTTAAGATTACACTTGTTTGGAATTCTCATGAAGAAAAAATGTTTCATGGTGATCACCAGCTGATCATCGTGTGTTAAAGGGAACCTGTCACTTCAAAAACAGATATAAAACAGCCAATATTACCTTATAGTAGTCCCCCAGTGTGTTATCAATCATGCGTTTGATCAGGTAATTTGATCCTCCATAGTTGATAAAAACAATGTTTTAAGCGCCATCAGCGCTAGCCTTTCAGTCAGCTTGAAGTCAAGGAGGCAGCGGCCTCCTTGCTTCAACTCAAGCTAAGCACGCCCCTTACCCGCCCCTCTTGCCTGTGAGTGACATAATGTAGCGTGGCCTCCTTGCACTCCTTTCTACTGCGTGATCCCAACACTGGCTCCTGCAGTTAGCCGGGTTTCATCTGCTCACTGCGCAGGCCTGGGCAGTTCCAGGAAGCCAGCGCCCAGTCATTTTTTTTTTTTATTTCAGATTCTAAAAGTGACTATTTTAAAAAAAATGAATCCCCCCCCCAAAAAAAAAAAAAAAACGCACAGTCCTGCTGTTCCAGGTTTTCCATGAAAATTTTGGTCCAATATAACATATGCTGGAGTCAGAAAAACTCGTGCTGGAAAGTATGCCGAAAGCACATTTAACATATCTTCGTGCACGAGACAGACTATAATTGAATATACAGTTTTGGTCGTCCAAATCACGTAGTGGAAAGGCCCGCATTATATGTGGAGATAATGCAAACCCTTCATCTGCCATGATGACAAATGGAGTGGCCGGAGCAGAAGAACCTGGTAGTCGTCTGGGTTCAGGCAAGGCAAGATAGTTGGCACAATGTTGCTGACCCATTCTGGAAGTACAGATGATGCAGGCGTCTGCTTTGCTTCCATGGGCCCTAATATCTAATATTACTGTCAACCAAGGCAAACAGCACTAAAGAAAAACATTGTTTGAAATTAAAATATTGTGACCCTGAGTTAGACGGCTTTATAACACTTATATGTTTGCCATCCAATTCCCCTGTGCAGTTAGGAAACTACGCTAATTGATAACGTCAGCGATTCTCAGCCAATCTTCTCAGCCAATCTTCCAATCCCTGCAAGATAAGTCTACAGGTGTGACAGACGATACCAGATATTGCTGAGATTCCCAGTAAGGTAGTGTTGCAAAAGAGTTACCGGAAGCAAGAAATTTGTGAAGAGAAACATTCAAAAATTACTTCCAAAGAAAAATGACATTAATTTGGTTTTATATAAATTACTGACAAATAATCTTACCTCAACGTAACTAGAGACCTTCTTTAGCAGAAATATTGCATCTTATGTTCGTGTCCTGGAAAATAAGGCCAGAATGTAGAGACACCAGCAAAATATCAAAGGTGCTCACATTTATCAGGGTGCTAAGTCGATGTACAAAGTGTGAAAGTGGGCCTTTCGTAGCTGCTGGGAGATAATGGGCTGAACCCACTGCCTCCTTCTCCTTCCTGGTTTTTCAGTCAGCATAGCTGACTGCCATCCAAATCTCTGAGAAATGAGCCAGTAAAAAGCACCTCTCTCACATCTGCCATGATAAAATGCAAAGAAATTAAGTCAAAATCAGATGCTGTCCAAGCACAAGTTTCAAAACAAAGCTCTCTGTGTCGTCAAAGCCAAAGAAAATGTTACTTTCCAAATATTTATTAAAAAATAGTCACCAAAAACGGAAGACATACTGAAACATACATTCAATTTTTTTGCAGACGTACGGAATGGAATACAAGATATCCACATTCTTGCAAACCGCAAAAACCATACGGCCATCTGAATGAGCCCTTAGTGTTACAGTACAGTATGTCAGGACCCTCCAAAGGAACAGGCAGTGGCAAAAATGTTGCTGGTGCCATTGGAAGTAGCAGCAGAAGAAGGAGGTAGTAGCAGCAGCCACAGCAACAGTCCAGAGCTGCCATTATCATCCAGCGGTCATGTTTGGACAACCAATCCCGCTGTCAAAGAATGGTTGACTCGGTCTTCAACATCATCTCAACTGATATCAAACACCCACAGCCAGGAATCGGTGGGTTCCTCTGACACCACACTTAGTTGGCATAGCCCAGGAACATAAGTGACAAGCAGACAGTAGCGGATGATGATGTATAAATCCCATGTGGGAGTCTGCTGATTAGGGGGCTTAAATCATCATCATCAGGGCTGAAGGTGGCAGCTTGCCCATGAGACGGGCAGGGTGGCAGCATGCGGCGGAGCCTGCAAGGTGCAAGCATGGCTGTGAGCCAGCAGGACAGCAGCAGTGTGAGATCTGGAGCAAAATGTGCCTGGGGTTGTGTGTCTGCTACTTAGAAGCCTACCTGTCCGGAAACAACTAGTGTTGCACAGCTTCATAGGGACATTCCACTAAAAACTGCACATATAGCCTGTTCATTCCATATATAAGACGTACAGAGAATTCAGTATACAGTATACCTGTATATGTGGATTACATGTTCATTCCACTATAAACTACACATATATCCTGTTCCTTCCATATGTAAGAAGCACAGGGAATTCAGTATACACCTGTATATGTGAAATATGTGTTCATTCCACTATAAACTACACATATATAGTGTTCCTTCCATATGTAAGAAGCACAGGGAATTCAGTATACACCTGTATATGTGGAATATGTGTTTATTCCTCTATAAACTACACATATATAAGACATACAGGGAATTCAGTATAAACCTGTACGTATATGTGGAATATGTTTTTATTCCACTATAAACTACACGTATATCGTGTTCATTCCATATAAAAGAATTTGAGAGAAAGAGAAAAATGTCTGAGGAACATAATGGGGCTAAACCGCAAGCAGGTCCACAGCATTCCAACAGAAAACATTGCGGCTCCTGTAGGGGCAGGTTTTGACAGTGTCAAAAATGTGAAATTTGAGTTGTTACTGACTTAGCTGATAGTGGAATTAGGTTTATAGCTCTAAATTCAAAATTGCTAATTCTAATAGGCAATGGATACTGTACATGCTACATGAATTACATGTTGTCCAAGGCCTAGAATCTTTATAGAGATGGAACTGTGAGATATTCTCTAGGGCCACACTCTTCCCATGTGCAAGTTGTGTAGAGAGTCATAGCTGGGATTGAACCCCAAGGCTCCATTCACACGACCGTATTGAATGGGGCCGTATCTATCCACAAAATAGATATGGGGCCGGGAGCCTCGGCACGGAGCTAGCCACGTGCCGCGGCTCATTTGAAGCATGTCCTATACTTGTCCGTACGCACAGACAAGTATAGGCATTTTCAATGGGGCCGCCCGGCGTGTGTTCCGAGCGCTGCGGAACACACGCCGGGGCGACCCCCGTATATTTGCAGTTCAGTAATAATGCGGACCCGCAAATATACGTTCGTGTGAATGGGGCCTTAAGCACAGTTTCAGCAGAAAAACACTATTAACCACCAATGTTTTCAGTTTTAATGTTTTTCATTTCAAGGACATTTCTTAACAAGATCTCCTGCCAACCACATTAATGTATCTGAGGGAAGAGAAATCCAAAGTAAACTCCATATAATGCATTCTGGCAGGTGAATTTAAGAATTAAAATACTGTATAAAAATATAGACTCCTTTGGGAGCAGAATACATATTCCTGTGTATATATAAATATATATATATATATTATATATATATATATATATATATTATATATATTTAGTGTGAAAGGTCACCATAACAAAGATATGTTTTCAATAATATTGTTAATTCAACAGAAAGCCCTTTCTTAATTTTTATTTAAAAAAAATAGTAGAAAATACCAGTCTGTCACCTGTAGCTGGGATGACTATAGGTATAATTTATCAATTTCTTGCAGCCTGTTTGGATCACAAAATAGGTTAAGGATATGCAAATATGCCTCAAAATGTTTGAACTGAGAGGTTTTGTAGACCGATAGGGCTTAAAATACCTGAGAAATGGTGATTCAGTTGGAAGTTTCCCATCATCTCTTGTATTGTTCAAAAACTAAATGTCACTGGCGGTATACACCCTAACTAGCAACTGCACTAACGCTGCGGTACCACAACAGCACTGCTACTGCTGTCTAAAATAACAAATACCAATACACTCTCCCCCTATTCAGGTACCGTTCTATAGAGATACTCGTGCATACATAGAGCCTATTACAAAGGTTTGATTTACCTTGCTACGTTCCGCTGTGATCCCAGTGCATGTGTCTATCCTCTCTCTGATGCCAGTACTTGTATTACAGGAGCTTTCCCCGGCCAGTGCCTCTGATCCGTTACTCAAAAACCTTACGCTCACTTAGAGCGCCTAGTGATGTCAGTTTCTGAACTACAGATGCCTAGGAGAATCAAAAATTCCAACGCGTTTCGGATAGATCGCTATCCTTCATCAGGCTACCATCATGTTCTGTACTAGGACTTTGTTTTCCATCTTGCATAACGTAAACCAGACGGATCCGTTAAGATTGCCATAGATTCTATTATGATGGATCAAAATGGAATGCATCTTAACACCTTAAGGACCTTGCCATTATACACCTTAAGGACCAGGGTTTTTTGGAAATTTTATGTTCTTTATGTGGTAATAACTTTGGTATGCTTTTACTTGTCCAAGCAATTTTGAGATTGTTTTCTTGTGACACATTGTACTTCATGATAGTGGAAAATTTTAGTCAATATAATTCACCTTTATTTCTTGAAAAATCCAATATTTACCAAAAATTTGGAAAAATTAGCAATTTTCAAAATTTTTATTTATCTGCTTTTAGGGCAGATAGTGATACATCATAAAAGAGTTATTACTTTACATTTCCCATATGTCCACTTTCATGTTTGCATCAAGGCTTAGAATTTTAGAAGCAAATTTTTAAATTTTTAAGAAAATTTCCGAAACCCATTTTTCTAAGGACCACTTCAGTGGCAGATTTTTCATTTTAATTCATTTTTTCCTGTAACACATCAAAGGTTAACAGCCAAATAAAATTCAATATTTATTACCCCTATTCTGCGATTTACAGAAACACCCCACATGTGGTCATAAACTGCTGTATACAGTCACAGGCAGGGCAAGGAAAGGGGTTTTAAACAATTTAGAGGGCAGATTTCACTGGGATAATTTTAAGTAGCCATATGACATTTAAAAACCCCTTGATGCACCCCTTGAGTAAAAAAACTCCAAAAAAGTAACCCCATTTGAAAATTATAGGATAAGGTGACACTTTTATTGGTACTATTTTACTATAGAACATGTTGTTATGGAGGCGACAATATCAAAAATGTCTACTTTTTGTACAGTTTTTTACTTTTTTCTTTTGTTTCAATTTTACATAGTAAAGCATTTTTTAAATAAATCATGTTTTTGTGTCTCCTTTTTCTGAAAGCCATATTATTTTAATTTTTCGGGCAATCATCTTATGTAGGGGCGCAGTTTTTGCAGCATGAGGTGATGGTTTGATTGGTACTATTTGGGGGTACATACTACTTTTTGATTATTTGGTATTACACCTTCTGTGTTGTATGGTGACAAAAATTGATTTTTTTTGGCAGTTTTTTTTTTTTTTTACGTTTTTCACCTGACAGGGAAAATTATGTGATATTTTTATAGAGCAGATTGTTACGGATGTCTATTTTTTATATTTATTTTGGTTTTACACAATAAAAGCATTTTTGAAAGAACAACAATCATTTTTTTTATGTCCCCATTTTATGAAGGCCAAATCTTTTTTATTTTTTGAGCGATTGTCTTAAGTAGGGTCTCATTTTTTGCAGGATGAGATGATGGTTTGACTGGTACTGTTTTGGGGTACATACTACTTTTTGATCATTTGGTATTACACTTTTTGTGATGTATGGTGACAAAAAATGTATTTGGCACGGTTTTTATTTTATTCTTTTTACAGTGTTCACAACTCACGGATAGTGAAAATACTGCGATATGCGTCTCTATATGTATATATGAATGACAGAAGGAGAGATTAAATACTGCATTGGATTATTGTGATTTCTTTAAGGCTAGCTTGCCTCAGTTGTGTGCAGCTTATTTGATCATAATTCTGGTATATGTAGATAATACTTTGCGTAGTTTCACTCACACCAGATTGATATGGTGTCAGTCTTATGATACCTTCTGGTTGTAAGCTGAGTGAGCGCATTTACAGGTTGTTTGTCCATTTGGTCAGCCCCTGCTGCTAGGACTCTGTGGATTTTCACTCACACCAGGAGAGGGATGTCAGTCTTAGACACCGCTTGTTTGTAAGTTGAGTGAGCGCACTGCCCTACCACTTTGGCCGATTTGTATACTATCAGTGATAACCCACTTCAAAGTGGCCTCACACTACCTGGCCAGCAGTGGAGTATTCATGTATGGTGATTATTTTTCTTGGGGCACCCCACAAGTGTACACCAATGACCTATCATTCAATTCCACTGGGTGTACACTGTCTGTGACTGAGGGGTAGCCTTTTTTTAGGATTATCTTTATTTGAGTTAGAGTATTTGCATTCCCCTTTATTCGTTTATTTTATCATAGTTATCAATAAAGTGTTTAATTTTAGCGCCTCTCCCTCCTTCTGTGATTCATTTTTACAGTGTTCACCAGACGGGTAAACTCGTGTGATATTTTTATAGAGTAGGTTGTTACGGATGCGACAATACCTAATATGTCTGTTTTTGAAAATATATTTTGGTTTTAAACAATAATAGCATTTTTGAAACAGAAAAAAATATGTTTTTATGTCTCCATTTTCTGAGAGCTATATCTTTTTTATTTTTTTGGCCGATTTTCTTAGGTAGGATCTCATTTTTTGCAGGATGAGATGACGGTTTGATTGGTGTTATTTTAGGGTACATATTTCATTTTGATCGCTGGTATTACACTTTTTGTGATGTAAAGTAATTTAAAAAATGATTTAAAAAATAATTTTAATTTTTACAGTTTTGACCAAACGGGGTGGAGCATGTGATATTTTTATATAACAGGTTGTTACGCATGTGGGGATACCTAATATGTCTGATTTTTTTATTTATTTTCTTTTTTTACAATTTTACATGTCTTTTATTATGGGAAAGGTCCTTTTTTAAATAACTGAAACTTTATGTTTTTTATTGTTAAATATGGGACTTCAACATTACAAGGTCTGATCCCTGTTTCAATGCAGCACAATACATCTGTATTGTATTGACTATCAGTGTATTACACAATATATGATAGTTTGCCTATGAGACCCAGCCTGGGGGCTGGGCCTCATAGGCCTCCGTAGCTGCCGGGCCCCAAGGCCTTTGAGAGGCTTGGGGTTACCATGTTATAACGGATAACAATAACGGGATCCATATCAGTGTTATACTGCCACAAATCAGCAAAGATATTGCCGTTTATGGTAGATGCCCTGAAACATAGCCATACTATTCTTATAAAAATCTGGTCTCTTATGCAAATAAGGTTTTTGGTTCACCTGGATGTCAATCAAATGAGAAGGGTAGGTATTCAGATGCATTACTGGTGGAGTTGTGGTTACTAAACTGAGCAGTTCCACCCACAATGCACTCACACTATTGAATACAAATAAAATGAACATTTCCAAGAATTTGAGGACTACTTTTTCAAAAGAAATTCTGTTTTGGGTTACATGAGTGTATAGATAACAATTTCAGAGGTGATAGATTCCCTTTAACCTAAAGTACAAAGGCCTGCACAGGAGTTGCATATGCAAATCATGACATTCTTAATCAAGACTTAAAAATGTTTGAAAATGGGCACATACTTTTGAAATATAGATAACTCCTTCTTTGGTTGCTCATGTTGCAGTAGCTATGGGTTAAAAGGAATCCTGAGTCTTGACCAAGATCACATAGTTCGTACAGACAAAGAAGAAAACCTGGACTTCACACATTGGTAAAATGATGGAAAATGTTAGTAAAGAGCTATGATCATGAACTAGATCATGAAAACTGATATGTTTCTCATAGGAAATGATCCACTGCTACATGCTTGCTGTAAAACGGAATTCTCACTATTTCATAATAATGAAAATATTTTTTCTGCAAAAAAGAGGATGTTGTGGTAAACCAATAGCTAGGATCTGTGGTCATGTTCATCACTAAGACAAGCAGTGTTTAGAAATATATAGCAATCACCTCATAAATTATTTTTTTCATTAAATGCATACAAAGTCATAATATTTGCTTACAATAATGACGTACACATGCCAGTAACAATTCTGTGACGCTGTAGATACTGGAAACCAAATGAGCTGTTATTTATGCAAAAACCCAGAGTATGTTATATTTAAATATACAAATAACTATGAAATAGTACAGTCATTCTTAACCCAAATACTACTAGAAGAATCCCCCTGTGAAACAACAGTAATTACAAAATCTTAGCAGGAAGAATAAACATCCTTAACAAGAAAGCTTGAAGTCACCTCTAATTGTCAGATCCTAAAAAAAACTATAAAATGTACACTCTTAGTTTCATATTGGAACTTATACTAATTATCATCCACAAAATAAGAACTTAAAATGAACATACAATTCTATAGGGAACACAGTTATAAACTGGGAATACATGTACTCCTATCCTAAAATCTAAAATTGATCCAAAGATGGCCACACCTTGTAGACACCCTATCGTCAATATTTTATTTTAAAGGGAGTCTTTCGTCTCCAAAACACCCCTAAACTAGAGTATATGGTGTATATTATAAGTGACATTGAGTCCAGTATTGTAAAAGTACATTTGGACGTTGTTGGCCAGTTAATAGATGATGAGAAAAATTGAGATTTCTTAGTGGTTGATACCTTTTAATTAGAGATGAGCGAGTAGTGTTCGATCGAGCTGGTATTCGATCGAATACTACGATATTCGGCGTGCTTCGATTTCTTTCGAGTATAACGGCGATGGCGCACGTAGAATTCGTTTCCCCTCCCACCTTCCCTGGCGCTCTTTTTCCACCAATCACCATGCAGGGGGGGTATGACAGGCACGCTGAGCACGCTGGCAGCGCGAAAACGGCGTCTACATGCATTGGCTGGAAAAACCATGTGACCTCGAATATTAAAAACTCAGCTCTTCCTGCTCGTTCGCATATGCTGCGTGAACTTAGTCAGGGACAGAGGCTGGAGAAGGGAGAGACAGGTTTTAGCTGTTGGACAGGCAGGAGCGTGATTAAAAGCCCTTATCAGGGCTACTATAGTGCAGTGATAGCTTTACTACAAATACACTTGCAGAGAACGGCTGCCGTATTCAGGGATAGCTGCTGGAGTAGGGACAGAGAGAGGCATTATGTATTAGCTGCTACATACCAACAACCTTGAAATATAAAATATATAGGCCTTAATTGGCAACTGTACTGTGCGTTCTCTTGCAAAGTAATTTCTCATACCTGGTGTTCATACACACCGTCTGATCACTTAGTACACGGCTGTGTACCTTGAAATATACAATATATAGGCCTTATAATTGGCAACTGTACTGTGCGTTCTCTTGCAAAGTAATTTCTCATACCTGGTGTTCATACACACCGTCTGATCACTTAGTACACGGCTGTGTACCTTGAAATATACAATATATAGGCCTTATAATTGGCAACTGTACTGTGCGTTCTCTTGCAAAGTAATTTCTCATACCTGGTGTTCATACACACCGTCTGATCACTTAGTACACGGCTGTGTACCTTGAAATATACAATATATAGGCCTTATAATTGGCAACTGTACTGTGCGTTCTCTTGCAAAGTAATTTCTCATACCTGGTGTTCATACACACCGTCTGATCACTTAGTACACGGCTGTGTACCTTGAAATATACAATATATAGGCCTTATAATTGGCAACTGTACTGTGCGTTCTCTTGCAAAGTAATTTCTCATACCTGGTGTTCATACACACCGTCTGATCACTTAGTACACGGCTGTGTACCTTGAAATATACAATATATAGGCCTTATAATTGGCAACTGTACTGTGCGTTCTCTTGCAAAGTAATTTCTCATACCTGGTGTTCATACACACCGTCTGATCACTTAGTACACGGCTGTGTACCTTGAAATATACAATATATAGGCCTTTATAATTGGCAACTGTACTGTGCGTTCTCTTGCAAAGTAATTTCTCATACCTGGTGTTCATACACACCGTCTGATCACTTAGTACACGGCTGTGTACCTTGAAATATACAATATATAGGCCTTATAATTGGCAACTGTACTGTGCGTTCTCTTGCAAAGTAATTTCTCATACCTGGTGTTCATACACACCGTCTGATCACTTAGTACACGGCTGTGTACCTTGAAATATACAATATATAGGCCTTATAATTGGCAACTGTACTGTGCGTTCTCTTGCAAAGTAATTTCTCATACCTGGTGTTCATACACACCGTCTGATCACTTAGTACACGGCTGTGTACCTTGAAATATACAATATATAGGCCTTATAATTGGCAACTGTACTGTGCGTTCTCTTGCAAAGTAATTTCTCATACCTGGTGTTCATACACACCGTCTGATCACTTAGTACACGGCTGTGTACCTTGAAATATACAATATATAGGCCTTATAATTGGCAACTGTACTGTGCGTTCTCTTGCAAAGTAATTTCTCATACCTGGTGTTCATACACACCGTCTGATCACTTAGTACACGGCTGTGTACCTTGAAATATACAATATATAGGCCTTATCAATTGGCAACTGTACTGTGCGTTCTCTTGCAAAGTAATTTCTCATACCTGGTGTTCATACACACCGTCTGATCACTTAGTACACGGCTGTGTACCTTGAAATATACAATATATAGGCCTTATAATTGGCAACTGTACTGTGCGTTCTCTTGCAAAGTAATTTCTCATACCTGGTGTTCATACACACCGTCTGATCACTTAGTACACGGCTGTGTACCTTGAAATATACAATATATAGGCCTTATAATTGGCAACTGTACTGTGCGTTCTCTTGCAAAGTAATTTCTCATACCTGGTGTTCATACACACCGTCTGATCACTTAGTACACGGCTGTGTACCTTGAAATATACAATATATAGGCCTTATAATTGGCAACTGTACTGTGCGTTCTCTTGCAAAGTAATTTCTCATACCTGGTGTTCATACACACCGTCTGATCACTTAGTACACGGCTGTGTACCTTGAAATATATACAATATATAGGCCTTATAATTGGCAACTGTACTGTGCGTTCTCTTGCAAAGTAATTTCTCATACCTGGTGTTCATACACACCGTCTGATCACTTAGTACACGGCTGTGTACCTTGAAATATACAATATATAGGCCTTATAATTGGCAACTGTACTGTGCGTTCTCTTGCAAAGTAATTTCTCATACCTGGTGTTCATACACACCGTCTGATCACTTAGTACACGGCTGTGTACCTTGAAATATACAATATATATAGGCCTTATAATTGGCAACTGTACTGTGCGTTCTCTTGCAAAGTAATTTCTCATACCTGGTGTTCATACACACCGTCTGATCACTTAGTACACGGCTGTGTACCTTGAAATATACAATATATAGGCCTTATAATTGGCAACTGTACTGTGCGTTCTCTTGCAAAGTAATTTCTCATACCTGGTGTTCATACACACCGTCTGATCACTTAGTACACGGCTGTGTACCTTGAAATATACAATATATAGGCCTTATAATTGGCAACTGTACTGTGCGTTCTCTTGCAAAGTAATTTCTCATACCTGGTGTTCATACACACCGTCTGATCACTTAGTACACGGCTGTGTACCTTGAAATATATACAATATATAGGCCTTATAATTGGCAACTGTACTGTGCGTTCTCTTGCAAAGTAATTTCTCATACCTGGTGTTCATACACACCGTCTGATCACTTAGTACACGGCTGTGTACCTTGAAATATACAATATATAGGCCTTATAATTGGCAACTGTACTGTGCGTTCTCTTGCAAAGTAATTTCTCATACCTGGTGTTCATACACACCGTCTGATCACTTAGTACACGGCTGTGTACCTTGAAATATACAATATATAGGCCTTATCAATTGGCAACTGTACTGTGCGTTCTCTTGCAAAGTAATTTCTCATACCTGGTGTTCATACACACACCGTCTGATCACTTAGTACACGGCTGTGTACCTTGAAATATACAATATATAGGCCTTATAATTGGCAACTGTACTGTGCGTTCTCTTGCAAAGTAATTTCTCATACCTGGTGTTCATACACACCGTCTGATCACTTAGTACACGGCTGTGTACCTTGAAATATACAATATATATAGGCCTTATAATTGGCAACTGTACTGTGCGTTCTCTTGCAAAGTAATTTCTCATACCTGGTGTTCATACACACCGTCTGATCACTTAGTACACGGCTGTGTACCTTGAAAATATACAATATATAGGCCTTATAATTGGCAACTGTACTGTGCGTTCTCTTGCAAAGTAATTTCTCATACCTGGTGTTCATACACACCGTCTGATCACTTAGTACACGGCTGTGTACCTTGAAATATACAATATATAGGCCTTATAATTGGCAACTGTACTGTGCGTTCTCTTGCAAAGTAATTTCTCATACCTGGTGTTCATACACACCGTCTGATCACTTAGTACACGGCTGTGTACCTTGAAATATACAATATATAGGCCTTATAATTGGCAACTGTACTGTGCGTTCTCTTGCAAAGTAATTTCTCATACCTGGTGTTCATACACACCGTCTGATCACTTAGTACACGGCTGTGTGTACCTTGAAATATACAATATATAGGCCTTATAATTGGCAACTGTACTGTGCGTTCTCTTGCAAAGTAATTTCTCATACCTGGTGTTCATACACACCGTCTGATCACTTAGTACACGGCTGTGTACCTTGAAATATACAATATATAGGCCTTATAATTGGCAACTGTACTGTGCGTTCTCTTGCAAAGTAATTTCTCATACCTGGTGTTCATACACACCGTCTGATCACTTAGTACACGGCTGTGTACCTTGAAATATACAATATATAGGCCTTATAATTGGCAACTGTACTGTGCGTTCTCTTGCAAAGTAATTTCTCATACCTGGTGTTCATACACACCGTCTGATCACTTAGTACACGGCTGTGTACCTTGAAATATACAATATATAGGCCTTATAATTGGCAACTGTACTGTGCGTTCTCTTGCAAAGTAATTTCTCATACCTGGTGTTCATACACACCGTCTGATCACTTAGTACACGGCTGTGTACCTTGAAATATACAATATATAGGCCTTATCAATTGGCAACTGTACTGTGCGTTCTCTTGCAAAGTAATTTCTCATACCTGGTGTTCATACACACCGTCTGATCACTTAGTACACGGCTGTGTACCTTGAAATATACAATATATAGGCCTTATCAATTGGCAACTGTACTGTGCGTTCTCTTGCAAAGTAATTTCTCATACCTGGTGTTCATACACACCGTCTGATCACTTAGTACACGGCTGTGTACCTTGAAATATACAATATATAGGCCTTATAATTGGCAACTGTACTGTGCGTTCTCTTGCAAAGTAATTTCTCATACCTGGTGTTCATACACACCGTCTGATCACTTAGTACACGGCTGTGTGTACCTTGAAATATACAATATATAGGCCTTATAATTGGCAACTGTACTGTGCGTTCTCTTGCAAAGTAATTTCTCATACCTGGTGTTCATACACACCGTCTGATCACTTAGTACACGGCTGTGTACCTTGAAATATACAATATATAGGCCTTATAATTGGCAACTGTACTGTGCGTTCTCTTGCAAAGTAATTTCTCATACCTGGTGTTCATACACACCGTCTGATCACTTAGTACACGGCTGTGTACCTTGAAAATATACAATATATAGGCCTTATCAATTGGCAACTGTACTGTGCGTTCTCTTGCAAAGTAATTTCTCATACCTGGTGTTCATACACACCGTCTGATCACTTAGTACACGGCTGTGTACCTTGAAATATACAATATATAGGCCTTATAATTGGCAACTGTACTGTGCGTTCTCTTGCAAAGTAATTTCTCATACCTGGTGTTCATACACACCGTCTGATCACTTAGTACACGGCTGTGTACCTTGAAATATACAATATATAGGCCTTATAATTGGCAACTGTACTGTGCGTTCTCTTGCAAAGTAATTTCTCATACCTGGTGTTCATACACACCGTCTGATCACTTAGTACACGGCTGTGTACCTTGAAATATACAATATATAGGCCTTATAATTGGCAACTGTACTGTGCGTTCTCTTGCAAAGTAATTTCACGGCTGTGAAGGCAAAATATTGTAACCAAAAAAAAATAAAAATGCGGCGGGGGGCTAGCGGAATAGGACGTGGACGAGGACGGGGGCGCGGAAATGCTGTTGGGGGCCTTGTTGAAGCCAGTGGGGATACAATGCGTGCTGGTGAGGGTCAGCCAGGATCCCGCTCATCCAGAATCCCTGCCTTTATGGGACAGTTAAGCAGGGGGCGGGTTACACCGCTGTTGAGGCCTGAGCAGGTTGAACAGGTGGTGCAATGGATAGCCGATAGCGCTTCCACACAGTTGTCCACCAGCCAGTCATCCACACAGTCTCACTCTGACCCTCCTTCCTCCACACCTGGCCAACAGAGTCATCCCACCATTGACCCCTCCCAGGAGCTCTTTTCGGGTCCTTTTTCAGATGTGCCGGAAGAATCCCAGGAGCTAGCAGAGGAATTTGTTTGTAGTGATGCCCAAACACTTGAGTTTTCGCCATCTCCTGCTGATGTGGACCCTGAGCCAGCATCTGTTATCATGAGCGATGATGATGATGAGACGCAGTTGCCATCAAGGGAGGCTGTTGGAATGTCCAGTGGGCAGGAGGAGGAGCAGAGTGAGGAAGTGGAGGAGGGTGGTGGATGACGAAATGACCGACCCCACTTGGCCAGGGGTGATGTCCAGCGAGGAAAGCAGTGGAGAGGTGGTGGTCTGCGCAGCACCGAAAAAGGCAGCAAGAGGCAGAGGGATGTCCAGAGGCAGAGGGATGTCCAGAGGCAGAGGGATGTCCACAGGCAGAGGGATGTCCAGAGGCAGAGGACAGTCCAGACAGAGAAGTGAGGCCACAGCCAGCAGGGCCGAAGCTGTTCCCGGCAGCGGGCAGTCGCGCGAAGCTCCCCCATCGAGGCCTCGTACTTCTGTGGTGTGGAGATTTTTTAATGTTTGTGCGGATGACAAACTGAGCGCGGTTTGCACACTCTGCCACTCAAAACTGAGTAGGGGCTCTGAGAAGAGCAATCTGACCACCTCAGGCATGCGGCGTCACTTGGAAGTCAAGCACTGGGCTGAGTGGGAGAGAGCAAACGCAATACAACCTGCGCCCGGTCTTGCTGCCACTGCCTCTTCCCCTTTGTTGTGTGCTGCCACTGCGGTCCAGACCTCCAGCCAGGACACCTCCACATCTGCCTCTGCCTCGGCTACTTTGGGGCCTTCTCCTTCAGCCTCCCCTTCCCCCGCCTCTTCGCCTGCACCTTCACACTCCTCGTCCCAACAACTGTCCATCTCGCAGGCGTTCGACCGCAGGCGGAAGTACGCCTCGAGTCACCCCCAAGCCCAAGCCTTAAACTGCCACATCTCCAAACTGCTGGCCCTGGAGATGTTGCCGTTTAGGCTTGTGGAGACGCAGGCCTTCCGCGACCTGATGGCGGCTGCCGCACCTCGCTATTCCGTCCCCAGCCGCCACTACTTTTCCCGGAGTGCCGTCCCCGCCCTGCACCAGCACGTGTCGCGTAACATCAGGCGGGCCCTGAGGTACGCAGTCAGCGCAAAGGTCCACTTGACCACCGACTCGTGGACAAGCGCTTGCGGCCAGGGACGATACATCTCTTTGACGGCACACTGGGTGAATGTAGTGGAAGCGGGGACGGGGTCGCAAACAGAGACGGCCTACCTACCACCCCCGCCCAAGATTGCCAGCATGGGTTCTGATAAACCCCCCTCCTCCTCCTCCTCCTCCTGCCTTAACATCGCCCTCAGCCGCTAGCTGGAAGCGTTGCAGCACTGGCGCGGGGAGACGTCAGCAGGCGGTGCTTAAGCTCATCAGCTTGGGCGACAGGAAGCACAGCGCCCCAGAGGTGAGGGACGCCATATTGCAGCAGACGGAGATGTGGCTGTCGCCGCTGCAGCTAGGACCAGGCATGGTCGTGTGCGATAACGGCCGTAACCTGGTGGCGGCTCTGGAGCTTGCCGAACTCAATCACGTACCATGCCTGGCCCACGTTTTTAATCTGGTAGTCCAAAAATTTCTAAAGACTTACCCCAACCTGGCAGAGCTACTGGTGAAAGTGCGGCGCTTGTGCGCTCACTTTCGGAAGTCAACTGTAGCTGCTGCTAGCTTAAAAAAACTCCAGCAACGCCTCCATTTGCCTGAACATCGGCTGTTGTGCGACCTGCCGACTCGCTGGAATTCCACCTATTCCATGTTGGCCAGGGTGTGTGAGCAGCAGAGAGCATTGATGGAGTACCAGATTATGAATCCACGCGTGCCTCCAACTCAGCTCCCTCAGTTTGCCAACCACGAGTGGCCATGGATGGCAGACATATGCGATGTACTGCGTATCTTTGAGGAGTCCACCAAGAAGGTCAGCAGCGAGGACGCTATAGTGAGCGTAACCATCCCGCTCCTATGCGTCCTTAAAGAATCCCTCATCGCAATAAGGGAGAACGCATTGCACGCAGAGGAGACGGGGGTAGGAGGAGACGCAACGGAGCTACACAGTCAGACCACACTTTTGTCTGCTTCACGGTGGCAGTGGCAGTTGCAGGAGGATGAGGATGAGGAGGAGGAGGACGACGTGGAGGTGGCTGTGGAAGAGGAGGAGGATGCTGGCGGCGAGGGTAGCAGTCAGGCTGTGTGCGTCCCATTGGTTCAGCGCGGATGGGGCGGAGAGGAGGCGGAAGAGGAAGAGGAGGAAATGGCAAGTGATCCTTCTGGTGGGGGCAGTGAGGTCATGCCTATTCAGAGTCTGGCACACATGGCTGACTTCATGCTGGGCTGCTTTTCCCGGGACACACGTGTTGTCCGGATAGTGGAGAACAAACTGTACTGGGTCTTCGCACTCCTGGACCCCCGGTATAAAGATAACGTCTCCTCTTTTATTCCGGTAGAGGAGAGGACAAATCGATTGCTGGAATACCAGAGGGAACTCGTGCAGAACATGATGGAGATTTTCCCACCCACCATCGCTGGCGGCAGAGAGGAGAGGGTCTCCCAGAGTCCCACAACATCTATCAGGCCCACAGCCACCAGGGGAACACTCTCCAAGGTGTGGGACACGTTCATGGCACCCCCTCGTGCAACTTCCATCACTGCGGGGCCCGCTATCAGCAGGAGGGACAAGTATCGGCGGATGTTGCGGGAGTACCTGGCAGACCGTAACCC